>BPLS01000498.1:2432358-2458011 GCA_019656275.1 Rhododendron kiyosumense | reverse complement strand
TACAGGGCTCTTAAATGAGTAAATGCCTGGGAGCTACATGCTCAAATCGTATAATTACAGGGCTCTTGAATGAGTAATTGTCTGGGAGCTTTATGCTCAAATCGTATAATTATAGGGCTCTTGAATGAGTAATCGTATAATTACAGGGCTCTTGAATGAGTAATTGCCTGGGAGCTTTATGCTCAAATTGTATAATTACAGGGCTCTTAAATGAGTAAATGCCTGGGAGCTACATGCTCAAATCGTATAATTACAGGGCTCTTGAATGAGTAATTGCCTGGGAGCTTTATGCTCAAATCGTATAATTACAGGGCTCTTGAATGAGTAATTGCCTGGGAGCTTTATGCTCAAATCGTATAATCTTAAATGAGTAAATGATTGGCAGGAGCTAAATGCTCATATCATTTGTCTTTAGGACTACTTATCGAGCAAATGCCTAGCAGGAGCTTAGGCTTAGACACGTGACACAAAATTGGTTTATGAAATTGATGAAAGGGATTCTGATGACTGATGATAATGAGGAATGGGATTTGGTGATGAAATGTGAAATGCGAAAGATTGTGAAATTGTACGAGATGTAATGAACGGTACTACAGCTATTGTTTATTTACTTAGAATGATGTAGGAATATTGATAGTCCTTGTTTGACATATGAGCAAATAGATCCTTCATATAGGTCGCCTAGAATCCCTGATAATAGTGTGCTGCTGTTGACAGTCTTGTGTACTTGGGCTTATCTGTCGTTATTCTCTCACTCTAGATGCATAACTCATCATATTTTCTTATAACTTGCGTATAGATTTCTCTACTGGGCTAGTGTAGCTCAACCTATCATTTTCAGGTATTAAACAAGGAAGTTGGCATGGCGTGCATTGTGTGCTTATTGATCGTGGGTTTCGAAGGTATAAAAGAGGCGACAAATTGGCATTTCTTTGAAATTAGTATTCAAAAGTATGATTGAAGTAAAATGTAATATTATTTTGATATTTGTATATCTTGGAGCTTCAAGTTAGGGTTGTAACGTTTGAATTTAACTTTGAGGATTGGGGAAAATATGTCATTTGGGTATTATCGGTACTTCATTAATGATTTTTATTATATAAAATGATTATTATTTATGTTGAAAATCGAGGGCGTGACACATATTATTTTTATGAGCTATTGGTTGTAATTTATGGGTTAGTGGGTGTGGGGCTATTCTGCTGAGCCTTCGTAGCTCATGGTGTTAGTATTGTAACCCTGACATATTATACTGGAAGCGACGCCAGTATAATCTGTCAGACCTTGTAGATAAGCATGGTGAACTCTACACCTTGGAGACTTTCGGAGCCAAAAAACTGGCAAGAATGGAGGAACAGGCGGAGCTGTAGTTAGTAACCTTAGTTTCCCTTCCTTTGTGTAATAAAAATACTCTCATGCGAGTTTTAATGTAATAATGAGCCAAACTCTATTTAAATTTTCAATAAAAAAGTTTATTTAACGTTCCCAAAATTAAGGGCATTACAATTGCTTTGGTGAAACTCAGGTGAGAGAGGAGTGGATTGGGGATTTTAATCCCCCCCCCCCCCCCCCCCAAACACACACACACATATATTAGGACACGCATTATTCACACTTGCACTCCCTCCACTTTCAATCCTTATCATTTAAGCCCCAAATCAAATAAATCCAACAAATTTCACATTTTCCTCATTTCTTTTCAATTATAAGCCTTTAAACAATATTTCAAAAATATGGGTCTCTACATCCTACACTCCTTAAAGAAATTTTGTCCCCAAAATTTGCTAACCCAAATACAACCGAGTCACCAATCGTAATGCCAAACCTCACTCTATAACTTCATCCTCTCTTTTCCACGTAGACTTTTTCCTTATCCCAATTGCTCTACAAAACCCTCTCCAATGGTATGATCCTACCACTCAATACTCAGTCATGAAACTCTATCATTCGTATCAATTCCTCAAGTCCTAACTTTTGTACAAGAATCATAGTGCTCACATACCTACATGACAATCTCACTGAAATTCAACTAATAGTACCTCCACGTTCTCTAAACTCCGAATTCCCCTTCTTTTTATTTTTATTTTTCACTCCCTGCATTTCATTTTTACCATATACCCCTCGAACTTCCTAGAAGAACATATTGAACTACTTATAAAACTCAAATTCTAAACTCTAAGCTTCATCTTCTCCAATCAACATCAACCAACAAATCAATCCTTCACTTACCAACCCTAAGGACCTCAAATGATCTCTACTGAAACAAAACTAAAAGCCGAGAATCCTTAAACCATATAATGACTCATCACCCTCTACTCAACTATAAATACCTGCTCACCATAGTCAAACTCCTCATGCTTCAAGCTTTTGATATCTCTCTTGACTTCGAGTATAAACGCATCTCACAACTAATTCATTCTATTGATACCACTATTGATAAACATCAACACCACTCCCTTTTCGATCTCCAAATGGTCCCTTGCCTCATGGCACTCATTCTCCTCTCATAAGGACACAATTAACCTCCATTGGTATCTTGAAACACTTATAACTTTAAACTGCTAGCCATTACCTCCATTTCACATCCCTATTATCCGCATAGCTCTTATATCAACTCTACATAAACCTCAAATGCCTTTTCACTCATCTAACATTCAAACACAATCAAGGATCTAACACTACTCCACTTTCCCTAGTCCACTTTGAATCATTACTGATTTCTAACCCAAACTCACTTCTATGGAAACGCATCCCCTCTACAAAACTTAATACAAAGCAATATCAAGATTGTTTAGGCAAACTCCCAAATTCACTATTCTCCTTATCACAAGGCATTAACTACTCCCAACTAACGGTTGACATACTGCTGATACCTTCCATATCTAACTTTCTAATCATATAATACAAAAGAGTATTAAGGAAACACGCCTGATTCTAACCAAAGATCGTCTCCCTATAGCAGATACCCACGCACGCATCAATGTCTACCTTGCACCATAAACTATGAGCAAATTACACATATGACATTGCACGTCAAGTCAAGCACAGAAGTTAACGCCTAACAACAATAAATTTCGAACATGAAATATATATATATATATATCAACAAACCATCCATACAAATTAATGACTTTCACAACACCAAACTCATCCACGTATTAACAAACTTGCTTTGAATCCAACACTTCATGATTCCTGGCTTTAGGAAGCCCAATGATAATCCCATTTATCTCAATCTCATAATACCTTTCACATTTTCTATTTTTCCATCAATCTCGAATACTCTCATTCAATTATTCAAGTCACGCTAGGTATTATACATACAATCTTACACGTTATAGCAAATAGAACATACGTACCTTCAATACTAATAATTTATGTGACTTGACAGCATTACAATCTGGCAATATCTCATCACCTAAATACCTACGCATAATAGGTGCCATGGTTCCACAAACAATGTCCGATACTCTCGAATATCTCAATGCTAAAATTTAGACAGCAATACGAACCAATTGACAAACGTCTCCCCGAATACCCACAAGACTTTGGGGTTGCAAACAACATGTCTATATTTTTCATTATATTCTAAGACCCCTACTACCTCATCATTTATTAGTCAAACTCATCCGCACCAATAACTTCTAACTGTTCCATTCACCACAAGTTTCACAGCTCACAAATTTCTTTCTCTCAACTAAGCAGTCATACCAACACCAATATTCCTCAAAGTCATTCACCACATTTACACTCAACCTCAATAACAATAACAACTTTCATTTTCGTCGCTATCACTGTTGTCACTATCACTATTATCCGTTAATCTCTCTCAACAAATCTATCACCTCAATGGCATACCTACATACTTTAAACATGTTCCTCACCACATAACTCACATCCACCACTCGACTTCACTCACATCAATATAGTTCTCCTTAAATTAAAGAGATAGAGAACTTTTCCTTTTAGTTTCAAACAGGTTCCTCACCACATAACTCACATTCACCACTCGACTTCACTCACATCAATATAGTTCTCCTTAAATCTTGTTTTCCCCTCTCACCAAGCAATACTACCACTTTTTTTTTTCTTTCTACCAAACCATCATAATGACACCACCACAGCAATCACCTTGTTAGAATATAGTATTAGGATTTCGATGGGTGGAAGAGATTCGGGTTAAGATAAAGGCCAGGATTAGGGTTGTGATTTTAGGGTTTCGTGGTGGGATGATGATGGCAGTAGAGGATGGCGGCTAGGGTTTTGTATATTTAAGGTGGATGATGAACCCGCTCTGATACCATGTTGTTTAGGAAGGAAAAGTGTGTAGGGTGTTATGTTAACTAACACTAACATAATCAACTCTTATTTATATATTGGGAAATCATAACATAAGACTACATTAACCAATGTGGGACTAATACCAATACTATATTCTAACACACCCCAACAATGACAACAACAACACCATAATACTTCTCTTTTCTTTTTTTACAAAATTCCTATACACAGTCATCTATCTGAAGCCTAGATATATAGTCTTTATGTATAACCCTAGTATCCAATTGACTTTCTAAGACTTCCATCTAGAAGGAGCGGTGATCAAGCGTCTCTTCCAATTGGATCTCATCGGTAGTTGCCTAGGTGTCCAGAAGACACATACAGTATCCCGACACCCTACCTATAGCCCTCATTTTCCTATATCAACCTTAGATACATATTTCTCCCTATGTAGGCTCGACTTGCCCTACCTATGCTCACAATAACTGTCTCAATAACTACCACTACAACAACCAAACACTATTATCACCACAACAGGTCTTTACATTTCCAAACACATTCAAGACATGCACTAACTCAATTCCCAGCGAAAATATTACTCAACTTATACCCTATACAGCACATCTCACATAGGTTTAACTTAACACATTTGAAACTTAACACATAATCTGTGCAATTCAATTAAAAACACATCTAATACTCATCTCAAAAGTCATATCAACATTCTCTCCCTTTTACCTTGATTTTTGCTTGAATCCTTGAAATTGGTTGCAAAAGCTTGGAGTTTCTTGAAGGGGATGAAGGTTTTAGGTGATTTTAGGAAGGATAATGGGGGATTGATTGGCATTTTTGAAGTTAGGGTTAGGGTTTGTGAAGGGCAATGGAGGTTTAGAAAGAGGAAGAGGCGGATTTGGGAAGGTGAATAGGGCTGGATTGTGTTTGATTTTGCCTGAAGTATGCCTAAAATGGGCTCAGTACCTATACCTTACCTGCCTTGGTATCGATACTGAAGGTGTTATCTGCCTTCGTAATCACCTCTGTACCGATACCCCATCTGCTTTGGTATCAGTAACCCCTAAGCTGGAGCCCCTCAGATTACTTTGGTACCGATACTTTTCTTTCCTTGGTATCGGTTCCGAGATTGTTATCTCAGAACTTTGTTGCTTCTTCATTTTGACCCCCGAAACTTCCAAAAACTCATTCAACAGCCCCCAAAACAATTTTAAGCATTGAAACCTCTTCCCAACAACCCTCCAAACAACCAGTCACCTAGGTTAAAGCAAAGAACTGGAAAAGAACAAGATGAAAAGTAGGACTAGGTGACACATTTGTGCTATGATCATGCAAAGAATGCCTTGTATCCTTTCCTAAGTGCGCCATGTGATTCCAAGATGATTCAATATCGATGTCACACACAATTAGGCATTGACATGCGATTATTTACCTACACTACAAGCATGTTTATTGAATGATGGGGATATGGGTAAAAGTTGCTCAAAACTATACTCAACCCCTAGACCGTTCAATCTTAACCAAGCATGCAAGTTGAGAAGCACAAAATTCTTAGGATTGTAATGAACTTTTGCCAACTAACAATTATTGAGCATGCAACAAGTCATGAAAAGAGCTAAAAACCTATGACAAAAAGAAGGATTGCAAGTAAAAACTTTATTAATTTTTTAAAAAATTTTGAATTTGCTCATTTTTTTGGTTTTTTATTTTCCAATTGTTTTTTAATTTTTGAAATTTTTTCACAAAAATGAAAACAAATAGCACAGAGCTAGCTATCCCCTCACCCCAACATAAAGTGATGTTATGCCCTCATAGCATGAAGAACAAGAGTGAAGAGAGGAAGAGCGAGCGAATGTACCTCTAAGGGGAATGTCAACCCTAAATACCTTGACCATGTTGGAGGATTTGATGTTAATGTATTGCTCCAGCCAAATTTGATGCTTCCAAGGTTCACGCCTTTAGTTTTTCCAATTCGAAACCATAGCTTGTAAAGACCCATAAAATTAGTGTAAATTTCAAAAATCATTTGTGGTGCATGAGAATAGTTTTATTATTAAAGTCGTGCGTATGTTTGTGGGGGTGTACGGATATACGTATCCGGTAGCGTGTCGGACTCTCGGCGATTAATGAAATGTAAGTTTTGATGTTGTAATGTTGTTGGGAGGTGTTGGTATCAAGTTGGGTTCATTCCGGAGTCCGTTGAACATTGTTCATTTTTCTGCGTAGCCGTACTGGTACTGGCTTTTCCCCAGTACCGGTACCCACTCTCCAGAAGTTGTTCAAAATCGATATTTTGAAGGCTCCAGTACCGGTACTGGGAGTCGCCCAGTACCGGTACCCGCTGCGTTTTTCTGTAATTTTCAGCACGCTTTTTGGACTCCTGTAAATACCCCCCTTTTGTCATTTCTCACTCTAGAACCCACGAAATACACTTGAAAACACCTCTCTCACCTACCCAACCTCAAACTCACCCAAAATCCTTGATTTTAACTTCCAATCTTCAAGATCCAAAGGTTTCCAACCTCAAAATCTCAAGATTCTTGTATTTGGCGAACCAAGGGTGAGTTTTGTGTTCTTATTCGTACTCCTTGAAGCTCTACCACGTTTTTCTCTCTCTCACTACAAGAAAATGGACTTTTAGTGACCACTTTCGGTGACTAAAAAGTTTTTAGTCATAGAAAATTGACACATCAGTGACGAAATTTATTTTATTCACGATAGATTAGTTTATCAGTGACTAAAATTTCCGTTGGTCACGGAAACAATTTAGTGACCACTTTTTAGTCATGGACTGTGTACTTACTGGGACCAAACAAAATTTAGTCACTGAAGATGGCCAAATTTGCGCCAAATAATTCCCGAAATTTTTTTGGCGCAGGACTTGAAATATTTGGAAACGTTTAGGGACCAAATTGTTAGTCACTGAAAGTTTTACAACTCAAAACTACGTAGTTTAGATTGGGATGAGACATAAATTGGACTCTTGATTTCTCATCACAGAGCACGGCTTCTCTCTCTGCACAAAGAGAGAAACCTCCATCATCGGCGACCTCGATCCCCCGCTACATCTTCACCGTTTGGAAATCTTCCTTTGCCAACAACATCGACGTTTGCCGAGCAAAAAAAAACAACATCGACATTCCACTAAGAGGTTAGGTTTGTTTTCTTCCGCTAATCACTTTCTAAAGTTTTGTTTAATCGGTGCCCTGTTTAATATATTATTTTTTGGCTTCTACTATAGAAAAGCTAGCTTCTCCGTTTCTTAATTTACTAACCATTTGGAAATCTCCGATTCTTATGAAAAACACCGTCACCGATGAAATTTTATATGTTTCTTCACCTTAGCTTTTTCTTTTTGTATTTTGTGTTTGACCTTTATTAGTTCTTGTTATTATGGGTTTCAATACATTTGTACTCCCTCCATCCCAAATTGCTTGGCCGTTCATGGAGAGCAAAAAAATAATGTACTGACATGGTTTTTCCCTAAAATTTTTACACACCAAATTAAAGAA
Organism: Rhododendron kiyosumense; assembly: GCA_019656275.1. Classification (NCBI taxonomy): domain Eukaryota; kingdom Viridiplantae; phylum Streptophyta; class Magnoliopsida; order Ericales; family Ericaceae; genus Rhododendron; species Rhododendron kiyosumense. The sequence continues at coordinate 2,450,206 of BPLS01000498.1, read as the reverse complement.
CTCATTGAGAAGAAAAAATTGGTTTTATTTTTTTCTATTAGAAAATGTCATAAGTACATTATTTTTTGTGTGCAAAATCCAAGGTTTCCAAAAATGACAAGCAATTTGGGATGGAGGGATTATTGCGCAATTTTCAGTAAGCTTAGTTGACCACTTCTAAAGTTATCATCAGCTATACACTAGGTTTGTTCTTAACCTTTCGGAGTCTAAATTTGTGTTTGTTTATTATTGAGCTAAATGACATACTTCAAAAGCAATAGACTATTACATATTACACTTTTGTGGGTATATTTTGGGGAAAGTCACTATTTTGATAAAAGTACCTGTGACATGTCATATAGCAATTTGATTTAGCAAGTTCATTCGACAAGACATTGAACATATTGGCGTATACATATGCATACTTGATAGGTGTTAAGAACTTGCTCTTTGTAGGTGAAAGAAATGGACAAGAGTTGGATGACGATAAAAAATAGAATAAAAAGTAAGGAGTATAGAGAGGGGGTGCAGTCTTTTGTTGCATTTGCAAAGGCAAATGTAGGCCTAGGGGAAGATATTTGGTGTCCTTGTGTCGATTGCATGAATGATAAAAAACAGAGCATTGAAGTTGTCAAGATACATTTGATGCTAAAAGGAATATCAACTACTTACAAGACATGGGTGCAACATGGGGAATCTGTTCCCTTGCATGAGCCCCGTGTACCAATTAGTGATGCTCGTCTCAGTAATGAAAACATCAGAACTGGAGTGGCAACGCACAATCATGAGGATAGAGATGAATTACCTAGTATGATGGAAGAGGTATACATGGGTATATTTATGGATGAAGATAGCAATGATTTGCCCGATAGCTTCGTGAGGGAGCATGTGTGGAACTTTGATAGATTGTTCGATGATGCTCAAAAACCCTTGCATCCTGGATGTAAAACATATACTGTTTTGTCGTTCAGTATTAAAATGCTCCATATAAAGGTACAAAGCAAGTGGAGCAATAAATCGTTTGACATGAACATGAAGGTCATCAAGGATTTGGTATCTGAGTGTGATGAGACTGTTCCATGGACCCTTCGTGAAGCCAAAAAATACTTGCGTGATTTGGGTTTAGGATATCTTCCTATTCATGCATGCAAATATGACTGCGCATTGTTTTGGAAGGAGAATGAAAATCTAGATAAATGCCCAAAATGTGGGGAGCCTAGATATAAGTTGAACAAGGGTAAAGGCAAGAAAATCCCTCATAAGATATTGCGGTACTTTCCGTTGATATCAAGGTTGAAGAGATTGTACATGTCAAAGAAAATAGCTGTTGATATGAGATGGCATAAAGAGAAGCGTGTGGACGATGATACATTGAGGCATCCGGCTGATGGTGAAGAATGGAAGAACTTTGATCAGCAACATTCTATGTTCTCTAAAGATGCACGAAATGTAAGGTTAGGGTTGGCCACTGATGGTTTCAATCCTTTTGGAAGTATGAGCAGTTCTTATAGTATGTGGCCGGTTATCGTCATGCCCTACAATCTCCCACCATGGAAATGTATGAAAGAGGCTTTTTGCATGATGTCATTGCTTATTCCAGGAAAAACAGCACCAGGAAGAGAGATTGATGTCTATTTGAGGCCATTAATTGACGAGTTGAAAGAGTTGTGGATGGATGGCGTGGAAACTTATGACGCCTCCAATGGAAAGACCTTTAGAATGCGCGCATGCAGCTATTATGTGGACTATTAACGACTTTCCTGCATATGCTAACTTGTCTGGGTGGTCAACAAAAGGGTATCTCGCTTGTCCCATTTGTAATAAGAATGCATCATCACAGCGCCTGCGGAGTAAGATAGGATACACCGGTGCTCGTCGCTTCCTGCCTGAAAATCATATTTGGCGAAAGAGTAAGCTTTTTAATGGTAAAATTGAGACCAGGTCAAGACCATCAGAGTTATCCGGGGAAGAGATATTAAAGCAAATTGATTTGGGGACATACAAAGTGATGGGAAAGCATCCAAACAGTAGAATAAGAAAACGGGCGGAAGATCAAAATCTCAATTGGAATAAGAGAAGCATTCTATTTGAGTTGCCTTACTGGAAGACACTCAAACTTCGTCATAACCTTGATGTCATGCACATAGAGAAGAACATACTTGATAATTTGTTAGGTACTCTAATGAGCATAGATGGAAAGAACAAAGACACAGAAAAAGCACGCAGAGATCTGGAAGATATGCTTATACGTATGGAGTTGCATCTAAAGAAGCGTGCAAATGGGTCCTTTGAGAAGCCCCCCACATTGTATACACTATCCCAAGATGAGAGGGTTGGGTTTTTGATGTGAAATTTTAATGTACTCGCAAGCGCACGAATCGTATCGAAGTATAGTAATGCAAGAGCGAGGTCGAACCCACAGGGACTTGTGATTTTTTATAGGAAAACTAAATAATTTTAAAGTGATTAAACCCTAACCTAGTTGACAAAAAGTTGTGATTGATTTTTTACACTAAAAGTGAAAAGTAAAAACAATGAACTAAATTATCCAAGACAAGAAAATTAAAGATTCTTTTTAATCAAAGGAGAAAATACTAGGGTTTCAGAATCCACACCCATTAACTCGTATCATTATATATCCATGATCATTAACTTTACCCAAAATTTCTTCATGATAATCTGAAAGCTAATTCTGTTACCGTGGAAAATATCATCGTGAAAATTCATTAAAAAGTCTAATGTATGTTCCTCTCCGCTCGCAAGTATAAAACCAAATCATTAATTGTATCCGCTTTTAACAAATCACAATAAATATCCAGTTCTATAGTTAACGATGAAAAACCAGCTTTCAATGCTAAAGACAATTCCAAATCATGAGAAAAACGTGATTGAACTCATATCTGAAATCTATCCCTAATAATTGATTTGGAGTAAGAACAATTTAATCGAAATCAAATCACATATTCAGGTAAAATCAAATCTCATAAATATATAAATAATAATCGTTAATGGAGCTTCATCCTCAACCCTAGTTAAAGAGTTTAGCCGCTCATGGAGTACAGAAACATGATTATATAATAATAGAACTCCATAATAAGCTTACAAAAGATAAGAATATTTTCTCGTACAAAGCTTTAATTTCTTCTTGCTCTTTTTGCCGTGAGAAGTCTCTGATACCAGTGCAATCTCCCAAGCCGAATTCTGTGCCCTCCCCTCGTGCAAACTGTAATGCTCTTTTTATGCCCACTGCCGAGATTTTTTTCCTTTGTGGAAAGAATCCTTGTTTCACCCAAAAACCTTGTCACTTGGTCCACACCCATTGAAGTTTCCTTTTCGTAAAATATTGCCTAACCTAATTACACCTAATTTCCTTAACCTCCACGTGCAGAAAATTCTCAAAAATGGGTGACTATAGACTTATTTCCAAACTCACATTCTTCCACCAACAATCCTCAACTTCTGGCCACACATCTCACACGTGCACCTCCTTAGGAATTGATTTGTCAAGATTTGTCTCATTAAAACGATTGGCAAATTCCCATAATTCCAAATACGACTTCGGCCTTATTATTCCAACGGGTAAAATAAATAGCATTATCACCTTTTCCTGCAAGAAATCAATAATTCATTGTTAAAGACAAATAAGACAATAATATAGTAAATTATGCGTAATTAAGGGCTAACAATATGTGATATTGGGGCCCCTAAGTGTCAATATTTTGTGCTCATCAAATACCCCCAAACCTACATGTTGCTAGTTCTCGAGCAAAAGAAATAAGATAAACAACAAAAAAAACAAAAAAAAAACAAAAATTACTAACTAATCCGTTTTCGGAGGAGTCCGATTGCATTTAGCATATGCAACAAGCCTTTAAACCCCTAGGTTGCCCTAGTGGACGAGTTATAGTCTCGTGAGGGTTTGCCGTGAATATACCCACAAAATTCTTAGGAAAATGACACTCGATTCAAATTCCAAAACATAGTCTATGGCCTCACGAAAGTAACTAGCGTGAGAATAACACAAGTTAGAGGCAAGATATTTCATCAATTAACAAAGTTAAACAAGTGAACATTGCAATCCGAATTCGCACAAAAATTATTCCTCCCACATATATCCGGATAGAAAGAAATCACATGGCATGCGTGTAAAATGAAAAGTCGCACAAAGATTTTCATTAACCTCGAAAACAATACACGCACCTTTAATGCCTCAATACTCATCAACATGCTTATATCAAATTATAGCCCCTCCCTTTATTCATATTTTTTTTTTCTTTTTTTTTCTTATGGTCGTGCAAGGCCTTGGTCCCTTAAGCTTTCAAATTGACCCTTGTAGCGAGCTTTAGGCTAGTGACACCCAAGCTAAACGGCTTTAGGGCGCTAGATGTAGAGAACACCCCAACGGACTTAATCACTCGAGTCAAAAAGGCTACGAACCCAAGCTAACCACACATGACAATTCCAGAACTCTCCACCGTTTGACGCGAACACTCACTGCTTACTGAGGCAAGAGGCCCGGTTACTAAGTGAAAAGCCTGAAAAAGCATTAATTTTATTCTTTATTTATTTTTTTTAGTTCTTCTTTTCTCTTTTTTTTTTTCTTTTTTTTTCTTTGGGGAGAGGACATTAAGCTTTCGAATCAGACATATGACTCATACTGAGGCATCAAGAATATATGTACGGCACTCGAGGTCAAATCCAACTCTAAGTGTGACGGTGCTCGTGCAAAGGCATGCATACGAGTGATTAATCGCTATCCAAATATATGTGATATGAACTAACTAAGTGTCTCTCATCAATGCCTATGTTCACAAGCTTAACTCTATCTATAAAATCATATCAAGACTCGAACTTGGGCAACAATCAAACTAGTACTAATTGAAAACCAACAACCACGTCGAAAATCATAATCAAGTATCCAAATATTATTATTTTTTTAAATATTTTAGACGGTAACAAAAATGATATACTATAGTGACTATGCACAGAACAAACATATAAATAATAGGTGAACCCTCCCCCAAACCTAAATATGACAGTGTCCTCAAAGTCATGAATACAAATGCTTAAAAAGAGATGGATTAGGATACACCTGGTAAGCGCGATGAGATTGAACTGTGCGACACCTGCAAAACAAGTATGGAAACACAAGAAAAGAAAAGAATGCACGAACCAAAAGTAAATAAATGAAGTCAAAATGTTTTTGTTTTGTATTGTTTTCGGTTTTTTAGCCTACAAATATTGAAACAATAAAAATAATAAAAGAAGATATAATATGACTCTAATCGAGTACCATACAGTAGCATACGAAGATGACTAAAGTTGGGCAGACCAAATGGTCAATCTTGATAAACAGGATCCTCCAAAAGGATTTCCTCTACTTCCGGACTTTTCAATTCTATAAAAGGTTTCAACCGCTGCCCGTTCACTTTGGACACGGAACCATCTTTAGGATTCTCAATTTCAACGGCCCCATGCGGATAGCTAGTGCGAACGATAAAAGGGCCGGACCATCGAGAACGAAGTTTGCCTGAGAACAGATGCAGACGAGAGTTATAAAGAAGGACTTTTTGACCAGAAGTGAAAGATTTTCTTAAAATATTTTGATCATGGACCCTTTTCATACGGTCCTTGTACGATTTTGCACAGTCGTAAGCATCATCCCTAATTTCCTCTAGCTCAAGAAGTTGAAGTTTTCTGTTAACACCTGCCTTGTCAAGATCAAAATTGAGTTGTTTGGTAGCCCAATATGCCTTGTGTTCTAATTCTACAGGTAAGTGAGTGTGGCCCGGGGTTAGCTGTGTTCAGTCAAAATGTTCGACCTTTTGGGCGTATTCAAAGGGAACCTGATGTGGCTGTCAACGACCTCAAAATGGCTCACTGGTTTGTCCTACATAATAGCTTGGAAGTGGATCACTATCTAGAGTAAGTTCTACAAAATGCATATTTGGTTAAGTTATTATTGGTGGATTAATTGCTTATGTTAGACAAGGTATTCATGCATTACCCATTTTGATGTAGGGAACACAAGAACTGCTAGACAATGCAAAGAATTTCCGAAGTGGTTCAAAGATCATGTAAGACAAAAAAAATATTAACACAATCATTTGGTTATACAAGCTTAGAGAATTAACATAATACACCATTTTTGTGTGTGTGTGTGTAGATGACTCAATTACGGAACCAATGGTCTCCAGAAGCAACAAATGAATTGTGGTCTTTGGCCAATGGTCCTTTACCAATAGTAAACACGTACGCAGGATGCATTAGTAATGGGATTCGGTTTCATACCATTGAACGTGACAGTCGTCGTAAAAGTCAGAATAGTGGGTTGGTTGTCGAAGGCGATAATGAAGGCCAATTCACTAACTTCTATGGTCACTTGTGCAAAGTTTGGGAATTGACATATTTGTTCCGAAATCAAGTTGTTTTGTTCCAATGTGAGTGGTTTAATACCGGAGGTAACAAGACTTTTCGCGTCGATGCACATTGCACAAGTATTGATGTAAGAAGTCAGTGGTATAAAGATGACCCATTTGTATTACCAAATCAAGTCCAACAAGTGTTCTACATTGATGATACCCTTGATAAACGTGGCAATTGGAAACTTGTACAAAGGATCCAACATCGTGGAATATGGGATGTGCCAGATCATGTGTTCCAGCAAGATGAAACAAATGAGGTTGTAGAAGTTGCTGTGGAAGGTCCCACTACAATCCCTTTGCGTAGACATGATATTGATGCTGAAATCATTCAAGGGGAAGCAGTTTTGCAGCCTAGTGGGCATGCACAAACACGGGGCATTGGCGATAATGGCTTTATATGTGATGACGATGATGAATTCATTGAGGAGCTTAGCAATGATGAAGAAGAAAAGCTTCCTAGTAGTTCTGATGTAGAGTCTGATGTGGATTCAGATTTTGATGTAGATCCAGACATAGAGCCTTAATGTTTTTCGTTTAGATGTGTGTATGACCAAGTAGCAACACGTGATCAAGGGTTATCTGTATAATTAGTCTTTATGTGCGCCTTTGCTGAATAGTTGTTGTGATTATAGTTGCTTAAGAATATTACATTGTTGTGTTCTACGTCTTTGTTTACAATCCATTTCCCGTATCCCATTGCTTACAATATATTTTTAGCTAATTAATAAGTTGTCATTCATTGTTTGTTCTATAGTTATACACAGAATCATGCCTCCAGGTCAAAAAGTGGGTAGGAGATCTGGTATGCCTTCACCACCACAATCGAGCCTAGGTGTGACTATTGAACCTTCTCTTTCCGAGGATGTTCTACCGCATAATTCTGATGCTTTGGGTGATAATACTTCTTTGGAGCAGTCTAGAGGTGCAGGTAAATTAAGCTTGAACATGCTGGTTCTTAAGTAATTATTAGAATGCTTGTCAACTAATGTAATTCATAACTCCTAATAGTTACATCATTTGATAATTGTTAACATGCAGATCTTTAATTTTTTTGATAATTAATAACTATTAACAGGCAGGCCATTGTCCAACCGTGTGCGTGGTAAGACTCTTGGGAAAGGAGTTGATAAATTGGTTGCTCAGAATGGTGGGAATAGGCTTCCTGTACCGGTGCTAGAACAGTGGAACACTTTATGTGGTGTTAATGCCCCCAAGGCATCCATGCTATTGGATGTGTATATTAGAAGGATGGCTCCAATTAAGAATACGCTGAAGTGGTGGGATATTTCTGAGGCTATTCAATCCGCTATCATACAAGCTGTTCTTGTAATTACTTGCTTATCTTTTTAATTACAAATAAAGTTCTCGTTATCAGATGATGTAAAAACTTTACTTACTTTGCTTTTAGGACAAGATCAAAATCTCAGATGATTATCATAACAACCAAGTAGCTCAAAAAGCTGTGCATGCAAAGTGCTACCGTATCCATTTAAATTGGAGGTACCAGATGAAGCTTCATTACCGACAACTGATGGAAGATGGTGAGGACACTTATAGTAGTCCATAAGAGAACATGGCTCCAGAGGATTGGCGTCACTTGATTGATGATGTATGGGCCACTGACAAGCACAAGGTAAGATATTACATATTTAAGTTTAAATTTTGTTCTTAAAATTCTTATGTAAAAATTATTTGATGTTACTTTTTCTTTTTCTTTTTCTATTTGTTTATTTATAGAGGAAGTCAGTAGCCGGAATAAAAAATAGGGGACGGCTAGGCCCCGGTGGTCATTGTTCGGGGTCTCGATCATTTGTTGCAGGGATGACTACACCGGTGATACATTTTGCAGTCAATATGCTCTGTTATTAAATGGTGATCTTATGCTAATGCAAGTTCAATTTCACAGCCGGAAGATAATGGATATGCAAACCTTGAATTTCCAGAATTCTATGAGAAAATGCATACCAAGAAGGATAATACTTGGATCGATGATATTTGCTCTATAAACCACGTAGGTCTTCCAATTAATATTTCACATTTTTATAAATCATTTTAATGTCGGGTTGAGATAATTATTATTTTTATTATAATCTACAAATGGCAGTCAAAGATGCTTAGCCAACGAGAAGAATCTTCCCAGTCCGGTGTACAGTGGACACTCGAGGGGATGTCTGAAGATGTGCTTGGGAAGAGGAAGAGGTACTGTAATACCTGCATTTTGTATACATGCTTCATTGACAAATGAGTGTTTTATTAGTAAGTTGACTAAATTTCAGTTCGATAGATGCAGCCGTTTGGGATGAGAATATATTAGCTTGCATGAAAATATAAGTGTTCATTTTGTAGAAGTGTGAGCATAGAACTGGTGCTAATTGTTAATGTAGATATGTTTCTTACTTGAGGATATAATTGGTTTGATGGTAGGTTGTTTTAATTAGTGGTGCTTGAGGAGTTGGGTTATTACAGGTACATACTTGGATTTGGGGTCGGCCCGAAGCCCACCTCTTCTTCAAAAACCGATATCGCGTCACAGGCACGAGATGAAGAACTGCATAACTATAAAGCTAATATGGAGAAAATAGAGATGGAGCGTGAAGAGGAGAAGAGAGAGCGTGAGCAGGAGAGGAGGGAGCGTGAGCAGGAGAGGAGAGACAACGCGAGGAAGAGAGGAGAGAGTAAGAGGCAGGGCAGAAAAAGATGGCTGATCGTCTACTTCTGTTGGAGGAAATGACACAAGCACATAGTTCACCTACCCACCGTGGAGGACACTTCATCACTTCCACTTCTACTGGGAGAGAGAGTGAGAAACAGAGGAGACAACAAGAGGCGGTGCAGAAAAATAAGGAAGATCTTCTACTTCTATGGCAGGAAAATACAAAAGCACTTGGTCCACGTATTGATCATGGAGGCCGGGCACATCTTTTCCACTTCTACTGGTGGTAGGAGGGCACATTGGTAAGTTTTTTCCCATCTCTTCCACTTCTATTGGTTATAGGACACTTGAAAACAACTTTGCACCCAACAATGATAGAAAGATAGTGAAAGGCTGTTTGAGTGGTAATATTAATACCAAATTATTTGTGGATGACATTAGAACTCGATAGTGTCGAGATGAACTTATACGAGCCAATGACATCTGTTTTGAACCCAAGGATAGAGATCTGGAAAAACTAATCGTAAAGTTATAGAAAATTAAAATTCATCCTTGCTGGATATGGAGTACTTGCTTTTCTTTATTGGAAATTGAATTGCATTTTTTCTTTCTTTTCTGTGTACAGATGGATCATGGTGAACTTCCCACAGCTCGAGTTTACTTTTTTGGCACATTGATGCTTTTTGTTTCGACGGCGAGATCACGGTGAACTTTACAGCTCGAGTATACTTTTTGGCATGTGGATGCTTTTGGTTGGGAATGCAACTATTTGGAGAAGAACCTTAAATATGATATTGCAAAGATTTAGGTTATTTTGAGGGTATATGTATAATACTATGACGGTTATTGCATTACGGTTAGGCATAGTTGAATATTGCGTATTATGGCAACGGTTATGATTTTGGATTTTATATATATGATGGTTAAAGCATAGATTGTAATTTTCATCCTTCAATGGTTGGGCATTTTGGAGGTGCTGTTTGGAGGAACAAGTAGTTGTAGTAAATGGACAGGTTACAGGGGATTTTATATGAGAAGAAAAAATTATTGAGCTCTGTATAAATTAAAATGAATAAAAAGGAAGTACACATGTCGTGACCAAATTAGAGCAAAAAATTGGTCACTGAGAGAACCTTTTACTGACCAACCTACTAATAGGAAAAGGATCCCCATTGGTGACCGACTAATTTGGTCCCGGAAAACAGCTTTTGGTGACCAAATTGCAGGTAATCAAAAATAAAAAAAAATCTATCGATGACCAGTAACTGGTCATTAAAAACAGTCTTCAGTGACAAGATGTTTACCGTGGCAAACTTAATTGGTCTCTGTTGGTATGTCTTCAGTGACCAGATGTTTTCCGTGGCAAACTTAATTGGTCTCTGTTGGATACCAACAGAGACTAAAGTTTAGTCACCGAACATACGTTTCAGTGACCAGATTAGTAATTAGTCACAAAAGACTTTCGGTGACCAGGGTTCCGCGACTAGATGTGACCAGATAAAAGTTAGTCACCGAAAACTTTCGGTGACTATATATGGACTTCCTGTGACTAAATTCTTGGTCACAAAAAGTGTAATTTCTTGTAGTGTCTCCTCTCGATTATTTGTTGATCTTTGCTAGATATTCATGTTTTTTGGACTTTACTTGCTCTAGATCTTGTATTCGAGCTTGGGTGAAGCTTGTATTTGGAGGATTCGAGCTTATTAGTCTTGATAGACCTAGGGTTTTGCTCAAAGCCCATCTAGGTAGGGATTTCTCTCTTCTTCTACATGTTTTGCGATGATTATGCGTGATTATAAGTGTTTATTTGCTGTAAATGGTTGAATTGAATGTTTTATGACTCGGGGATTGCGTATTCTTTGAAAGTAGTATTATGGATTGGAGTGTTATGATTCATGAGCTATATTTGACGTATTTGGTTGTTGATGTGGAGCGGGTGTGGAGGATATTGTGTCGCAAGGTGTGGGAAACACAATTTCGCGAGGGGTGGAGAATATTGTGTCGCAAGGTGTGGGAAACACAACTTCGCGAGGGGTGGAGTACATTGTGTCGCAAGGTGTGGAAAACACAATGACACGAGTAGTGGAGTTTATTGTATCGCTAGGTGTGGAGACACATTTTCGTAATAGGGTGGAGGATTGTTGGGAGGTGTGTGTGCGCATATGTGTATGGGCATGTTATGAAATTTCGTAAATGGTGTTTACGTGCATTCATTTGGAATTGATGCTAAATTTGGGTTGCTGCATTCATATTCATCATCTCATCACATATAGATTTTGTAGAGAATTTCCTACTGGGCTTGTATAGCTCAACAAAATCCTTCTTTTCAGGTTCAAACGCAGGGCAGTAGGTTGCTTGACTTGGTGTAGTCGGAAACGAAGATTTTTGGAAGCTAACATGACTTAGTTACTCATCCATCTTTGTATTAGTCTATTTTTGGATAGAGATGGAATTGTAACTAATTTACTTAATGTGATCTTTGACAAAAGTATGTAATATTCTTAATACTTCACACTTGTACCTAAGTTAATTTAGGCCGTGGTGCCAAGGTTGTAATTTCGTTAATTTGTGGACCTTATTGGGATTAAGCAGGTGGGAAATCTCATTTTGGGTATTATTCATATTATGCGAGAATCCCTTATTGAATTGATTGTTATATTTATGTTTAAAAATCGAGAGCATGACATAGCTAGTCACACAGGGTCATGGCCAAGGCGTTGTCGGACTAACAATTGCGATGCTTAGCCACACCCATGCTTACAGCTCCTGAACACCTCACTCACCCTGGCTTTAGGCCCAAACTACCAAGGTTGGTGTGGTAGAATGTTAACCCTGCAGAAGACTTAAGAGAATGACCTTCCATAAGACAAATGACATTAGAACCACCGGCCCTTATTATCCGGTTTCAAACCAAACAAAACATAAAAGACATAACATAAAGAAAACACAAAGACATGCAAAACAATTAAAAGAACACCACCTGATCATCATGCGATCAAATGAGTCATATTTTCCTTCCCATTCCCTAGCGGTGGGGTAAGAAATGGGTGGCTATACTAGACCGTTGAAAGATGTTATGCAAATTCCTGTAATAAAATTTACCGCTTGACCTCGCCAAACAATTAAGTCTATCGTCCCATGCGATCAAAACACATCCTAACATGCACACATGGAAATATCAACCTAACTTGCCACCGATATGGGGCATATTTGGCGAGCATGGATCGTTAACGGCAAACTATTACCAAGAAGAACTAATTAAAGCCCTTTTTTCACTAACACATTAGTGAAATCTTTTAATATGTGAATCATCTCCAAGACTTCTTTTTTTTGGGTAAAACAGCTTGAAAATAAAAAGAGACTAACCGAATATACAGCCTACAAGGGCATACCCCAAGAGGAAAACAAAATAAAACGAACAAAAGGATAGAAAGCCTAAGCCAACCAGCTACATAGGACTAGAAGAAGATGGAACATCTGTTTCTCATCCATCTAACAAAGGGATACGAAACAGAAGGCAAAGGATTACACTTAGTGCAATACTAGACAACTGAATACAACCAAAACAGAGAAGCAAATAATACTTTATAGGACAGACCTAATTGAAACTAGCAGCACTACTTGAACCACCGAATGGCACAACAAGGGAGAAGCCTTAGAAGCATTATGGACAGCAGTAAACGAACAGATTCGGAGCCATAATTACAGAACAAACAGTTTAGCAGCCAAACAAAACATATCAGCGGTTAAATGCTGACATTACAACAGTAGTAGAAGCAACAACATAACAGCAGCTTGCAGCCGTAGGACAACCGTAACAAAACATAACATAACATGGCAAAACATTACAAAACATGGCAAAACAAGAAAGAAAACAATATGTATAATATAAACAGATTTAATATTAGAACTTAAAGCGTCCAAGTCACAGCTAGACTCTGCCAAACAATGAGGTCCAACATCCCCTAATATCGTAACCAGGCAAGCAACAAGATAAAGCCAAATGCGGTAGCATAGGAATATCAAGGCCTAACCTTTTATTTATTGAAAGCAAAACATAACAAAACATGGCAAAACTAGAAAGAAAACAATATGTACAATATAAACAAATTTAATATCAAAACTTAGAGCATCCAAGTCACAGCTAGACTCCGCCAAACAATGAAGTCCAGCGTCCCCTAAGATCGTAACCAGGCAAACAACAAGATAAAGTCAAGTGCGGTAGCATGGGAATATCAAGGCCTAACTTAAGATCTAGACCACCCCCGTTGGGGCTAATCTAGAAGATGTGAGTGGTTCACTGATATAAAAGATTTACCCTTACTAATCAGAGCTGGGCACACGATCCTTACTTTATTAGCGGCGTGCAAAGCTATATATACCCAAGTCAATGGTGCGTACCCCCTACTCAGGGGCCAAGTCCAACAAATAGTTAAGTTCAGTGGTTATGCTTTCGCTCCCCGTGCAAATGTAATGTGAACAAGCTAAGCCACAGGATCGATCGTGTAAACTAGATTGATCAAGTCCCCATCCAGCTCTCCAACCTCGAAAGTGCCGAGAAATGGTTTAAGCCTTTGACCATTCACTTTAAATGATTTACCATTAATCTAATTCAAAACATCAATTGCACCATGGGGATAGATATGCTCAACAACATAAGGACTAACCCAACGAGAACGCAATTTACCAGGAAATAAATGAAGCTTAGAGTTACCATGGGGATAGATATGCTTAACAACATAAGGGCCAACCCACCGAGAATGCAATTTACTAGGGAAATAAATGAAGCTTAGAGTTGTATAGGAGTACCTTCTGCCCAACCTCAAAGTCTTTCCGATGAATTCGCTTGTCGTGAAAGGCCTTGACCTTTGCTTTATAAATGGGCGTGTTGTCATAAGCATCTCTTCGGTTTTCCTCAAGCTCATTGAGTTGGAGCCTTTGGTGTGCTCCAGCGGCGGGTAAACAATAATTCAATGCTTTGATTGCCTAATATGCTTTGTGCTCGAGCTCAACCAGAAGATGGCATGCTTTCCCAAAAACCAAACGATACAGCGAAGCTCCTAAGATGGTCTTGTACGTCGTGCGATATGCCCACAATGCGTCATTCAAACGGAGACTCCAATCCTTCCGGTAAGGGTTCACCATCTTCTCTAGAATATGCTTGATCTCCCTATTTGCCAACTCAGCTTGCCCATTCATCTGCGGATGATAAACGGTGGTGACCTTATGAGTGATACCGTACTTTTTCATCAAAGCGTCAAACATGCGATTGCAAAAGTGAGTGCCTTGGTCGCTTATGATGGCTTTCGGCATCCCAAATCGAAACAAGATGTTATCCTTGATGAACTCCATCACTACCTTTGCATCGTTGGTACGCATTGTGATGGCTTTTACCCATTTCGATACATAATCCACTGCCAAAAAGATGTACAAGTTCCCGAAAGAGATGGAAAATGGTCCCATGAAGTCAATGCCCCAACAATCGAAGATCTCAACTACTAAAATGCTAATGAGTGGCATTTCGTCCTTTTGAGTCATGCTCCCAAGCTTTTGACAGCGTTCGCAAGCGACACAAAAGTGATAAGCGTCCTTGTGCAAGTTGGCCAATAAAACCCACATTATAGCACCTTGGCGGAAGTCTTCTTAGAAGAGTAGTGGTCTCCACAAGCTTCCGAATCGCAAAACTCGAGAATTCTCCGTTGATCCAAATCCGGGACACAACAACACACTATTTGATCTTTGTAATAGTTGAAAAGATAAGGGTCATCATATGAGAACATCCTTACTTTATAGAGAAACCGACGACATTCTTGAGGAGACCAATGTGGGGGTAGGAGACCCGTACCCATAATTCACTATGTCGGCAAACCTTGGGGTATTTGAAACGGCCAGCAATTGTTCATCTGAAAATGTGTCCACGATAGGGAGACTCGGAGAAGGGTCCTCAAATTGTAACCTCGATTAGTGGTTGGCTATCACATTCTTGACACCCTTCTTATCCTTGATGGTAAAATTGAACTCTTGAAGAAGAAGAATCCACCTTATCAACCGGGCTTTGGCATCATGCTTGGTGAGTAGGTACTTGAGAGCGGAGTGGTCCGTATACACAATAATAGGAGCACCACTGATTAGGTACAATCAGAACTTGTCAAAAGCAAACACCACAGCAACTCTTTCTCCGAGGTAGTGTAATTCATTTGAGCTTCATTCAAGGTCTTACTTGCATAATGGATCACATACGGATGCTTGTCCTTCCGTTGTCCCAACATGGCACCCACGGCATAATCACTTGCATCACACATAAGCTCAAACGCTAAGCTCCAATCTGGCGGTTGCACAATTGGAGGAGTGATAAGACTAGCCTTTAGCTTGGTGAATGCTTGCTCACATGCGAGAGTCCACTCAAACGGAATGTCTTCGGAAAGAAGTTGGCATAGGGGCTGAGAAATAGCACTAAAGTCTTTGATGAAACGATGATAGAAACCGGCATGCCCGAGAAATGAATGGTTATCCTTTATGCACTTTGGAGTCGGGAGATTGAAAATAAGATCGATCTTTGCCTTGTTTACTATGATACTATCGGAAGAAATAATGTGCCCCAGAACAATCCCTTAAGTGACCAAGAAATGACACTTTTCCCAATTAAGCAACGAGTTCTTTTCTTCACACCTCGTCAAAACTTTCTCTAGGTTGGCCAAGCATGACTTGAACGAGTCGCCAAACACGGAGAAATCATCCATGAATACTTCCACTATTTTCTCGACTATTCTACCTTGATCTATACGTATATGTGATGATCACACACCAATAGTAATGTGTGAGTAACATTATATATGTACAACAGACCCCAAGATGCTAATGACAATGGGTATATCTATTAGTAGAACAACACGAACATATCATTGGATTTCCTTTCTAAACACAATCGATTTGTCTTGTATTTCTCAAGTATTAGCCATTTTCCTTTTCTCATTCAATTCCGGGCATTTGGGACCCCGTGCGTCCATGAAAATCCTTTGATTCGAATCCGGGCATTTAGGACCCCGTGCGTCCTGTAACGCCCCCAAAATTAGGGTACGTTAAGAAGCATTTATTACATAATAAAGAGAGTTTGTTACATCATAAATACTTCAAAAGATACATTTATTCAACAAGGAAAGGAGACTAAGGTTCCCTAACTACAGCTCCTCTTGCTTCTTCATCCTAGCCAGCTCCTCAGCTCCGGACGCCTCCAAGTGAACGGTTCATCTTGAGTATCTACAAGGTCTGACACATTATACCAGCGTCGCCACCGATATAATATGTCAGGGTCACCAAAAAGGCAACACCATGAGCTACAACGCTCAATAGGAAATCCTTACCCAACCAACCTTACAACTAACAATCACATAATCAAATTCGTTAATCATTTAACGTTGGTGTCCAAGATTTCCCCATTTCTCCTACGCGACTCATCGTAGACCGTGTCAATCGTTTTCACTTACAAAACAACCTTTCAAAAACGTTTGCATTGGCTCCGTACCGCGGATAACCAAGCCTTTCAAAAATCTTTAGCATTGGCTCCGTACCGCGGATAACCAAGCCATACACACCCAACCTCGGTTCCGCCGTTCCGGGTTCCCGAGTATCCTCACAATGGTTCCGCCGCACCGGGTTCCCATTGGCACACATTGCATTGGCTCCGTACTGCGGATAACCAAGCTATACCTCACCATGGTTCCGCTGCTCCGGGTTCCCATGGGAACGCACAATGGTTCCGCCGCTCCGGGTTCCCATTGGCAACACCCTCACAATGGTTCCGCTGCTCCGGTTTCCCATTGGAACACACACACACTTCACACAATGGGCAAGTCCGGCCACATTGCGGTTTTCAACACATTTCAACATTTTTCAACACACCCTAGGTGTCATGTTTCTACATTCTCGATTCTCGTGTCTCGTTACATACAAAGACTCCGTGGTAGGACAAAAGTAAACATCGTTCATCACAATCCAACAAGATCATCCAACTGTATGTTCAAATCAATGCTTAAAGCTTAACGCCACAAGTAATACAAACAATTTCTCATAAACATGCTCATAATCATTTTCAAGATCAAAATACGAATACTTGAAATGGAAAGTAAATAAAGATAACTCACTTTAAAAAGGGAAGAATACGAGATCTTACATATACATAGGAATAGGGTAAGAGTATCCTACCTTGATCCGAAACTAGTCGGGGCCGAATAAGCTAGGTGGAAAATTCCCCCGAATCTGGACAGAACTTCGGACGGCAGTAACTCGGTCAATCTTTGGCCGAATAGAGTCGTTCTTGGGTCTAGAACGAAGCTCTCTAAACCCTCTACAACTCTCGAGAAGGAAGTTAATCCTAGAAACGAACCTAGGTTGGAGAAAAATGACGATAAAGGAGAGGACAGTAAGCTGTCCAGAAAAAGGAAATCCAGAAATTTTACTGAACTTCGGATGACAATATCTGGGTCATTTCTTAACCGATTGGGGTGATTCTTGAGCCTAACTTCAAGGTTTCGAAGCGCTCTACAACTTTCCAGAAGGAAGTTGATCCTAAAAACTACTCTAAGAAGGAGAAAACAGAGGATTTCCGACGGGACAGTGGGCTGCCCAGAAAACAGAAAATGGTTTCTAGAGAGAAGGAAGAGCTAATTGCTTGAGGTGTGAGTTCAAAGGCTTAGAATGGCCTTCTATTTATAGGCAAAGGGCTTGGCCTTCCTCTCCTCTCTCAATTTGACACTTGCATGGCTAGGATTAATCCTTGGTGGCCAAGAAAGAT
>BPLS01000498.1:2390929-2416025 GCA_019656275.1 Rhododendron kiyosumense | reverse complement strand
TTTTATTTTTGTTGTCTAATCTGTACGCGTCATTACTGGGTCTTGGGAATTCGGTTTCCCAACACTAACAAGTTCTGAAAGAATGTGATGATGTTCTCTTGCATATTTTACTCTTTGGCCCCACTCAGCCGCTCTCGCGGGAGTCCGCGCTCTAACCTGTTAACTAGTCTCGTTGGACCATCTAACAAGTTTACTGAAGGGGTGCGAAGATGTTCTCTAGCTCGCACCCTTCACTTTCTGGCCCTACTCGGCCACTCTTGCGAGAGTCCGCAATCTAGCCCATCGATGGCTCTCGCGAGACCTCTTGACTGGTTCTCTAAAGGAATGCAAAGATGTTCTCTTGCATTCTTCACTCTCTGGCCCGTCGATGGTTCTTGCATGATATTTTTTTTTATGTGTAAGAGTCATGTTTTAATAACCTGATATTTGGATAATTTAGTTCTTTTTTGATTAACGAGGGGTGGCGGAGATGTCCACGCGCAACCTGCTCATTCTTCCAACCAATGCACATTTATATGGACAGAATAAAAAGAAAGAACATTCTGATAATTTGACTTTTCTGAGTAACAAATCCACTCATTCATGCTACAAGATCACAAAACGCCCTAAGGCGGAACAATCCACTTTTCATTTGATTAAAACAACATTGACAACGAAAAATAAAATAAAGGTCCTAACAGAACGACTTATTTCTGCCCTTCTTTCTACGGATAAAACTTATTGATGTACTTGGAGTTAACCACTCCAGTCTTGAATCCATCCTCTACGCGGGCTAGGTGGTAATACCCACTCTCGGAGGTTTTGATTACTTCATAGGGTCCCTCCCACTTGGGCGTGAATTTTGGTGTCTTCAATTCTCTCATGACTTTTATGGTTGATTTCCAAACCAACTCTCCCACTTTGAAATCCACTTTTCATTTAATTAAAACAACATTGACAACGAAAAATAAAATAAAGGTCCTAACAGAACGACTTATCTCTGCCCTTCTTTCTATGGCTAAAACTTCTTGATGTACTTGGAGTTAACCACTCCAGCCTTGAATCCATCCTCTATGCGGGCTAGGTGGTATTACCCACTCTCGGAGGTTTTGATTACTTCTTAGGGTCCCTCCCACTTGGGCGTGAACTTTGGTGTCTTCAAGTCTCTCATGACTTTTATGGTTAATTTCCAGACCAAGTCCCCCACTTTGAATATCTGCGGGATCACGCCCTTGTTGTAATATTAGGCCACAGAGTCCCAGTACTTTTCCTATGCCAATGCCGCGGTGACCCTTCTCTCTTCCAGGGCTTCTAAGTCTGCCCTCCTTCCTTCCGCGGAGCTTTCCATTGCGAGGATCATTCTCGCGAAAGGAACGCTCAGCTCCGCGGGTAGGTCCGTTTCTGCCCTATAAACCAAACTAAAAGGGTTGGCGCGGGTGGACTTCCTCTTCGAAGTTCAGTAAGCCCAAAGGGCTATTGGTAAGTGATCCGCCCAGGTACCACCGCGCTCCTCCAACAACTTACTCAAAATCTGTATAAGGGTCTTGTTTGTTGTTTTTGCTTGTCCGTTGCCCTGCGGATAGCAAGTGCTGGAAGTGCGGTGGTCTATCGCGTACTTGCACAGGAGTCTTTCTACATGTCGATTAATGAACGGAGTCCCATTGTCCGACAAGATCATTTTGGGTATACCAAATCTGCAAATGATATTTTCCTTGATGAATCGTCCCTAGTAGCTCTTCCCAATGGCACTACCTTTACCCACTTGGTGCAAATTTCCATAGCTGCTAGTATCCATTTGTGCTTCTGTGAGGCCGGAGTGATTGTTCCGACCAAATCCATGGGCCAAGTGTGAAAAGGGTATGGAGCGCGTATGGAATGCAATTTCATGGAGCGAGCGAGGACCAAGTTCCCAAATTTTTGACATGCTTGGCACCTCTAAACATGGTGCTTAGAGTCTTTTTCCATGGTAGGCCAGAAATATCCAAGATGGACCAAGTGCTCATAAAGCTTTCTCCACCCATGATGTTCAGTTCCGTGCGCTTTCTGCAACACTTCATCTGCTTCACTCTTGTCAACCCACCTCTGTGGCATCCTGTCAAGAGTCCTTCTGAATAGGAAGCCTTTCTCAAGGAAGAAGCGCCGCGCCCCGCAGAGTACCCTCGCAGCTTCTGCGCATTCCATCGGTAAGGACCCTTCCCGCAAGAAATCAATGTACACTTGCCTCCAATCTATTTCCTGGTCATTGGTGCATACCATAGAACATTCCCACTTGACCTCATACAGGGAGCACCGTGGGCAATTCTTTATGGCTGCGTCGGCATCTTTCTTCATACTTGGCCAGTAATACCCCTGCCTCTGAATTCTTCTGTATAGAGCTATTTCATTTTCTCCACAGCTGTTATCATGGATCTAGCTTAGCTTCTCTTTTTTCTCTTTTGGGCCGATGAACCGCGCCAACCAGCCTTGAGGGGCACGGTGATATAACTCTCTGCGGAGGATTACAAAATAGGAGAGTTATGCGGTGGACATAAGTCCTGAACCAGTGGTCAGCTGCACTTTGATGGCTCCCCGCCAGTCTTCTAGTGGCTCAAAGAAATCATCTATCGCGGATGGCTCAAACATCTTCATGATCTCTATGTATACCTTTCCTTCTTCAAACTTTGTTCTTGCCCCCAGGGTCGCGAGGGCATCCGGGAACCGATTCTCTGACCTTGGCTTATGGATAATGTTGACGTGCTCAAAGAACTTCATCAGCTTTTGCACTATTGTTCGATATGGTGCCAGCATTGGCTCCTTTAGCGCGTACACCCCTTCCATTTGTAAAATCACCAGTTTTGAATATCATGCTATTTTCAGGCGCTTGATCTTTCTTTCCTTTGCTGCTAGCAATCCCATGATCAAAACCTAGTACTCTGCTTCGTTGTTCAAATAGGGGAAACTTAGTTTGTAGGCTAAATGACATTTCTCTCCTTCATCACTCTGCAATACAATTCCCGCACCGCCAGATCCACTCCCCATGGCCCCATCGAAGCTGAGCGTTCTATGGGCAGCATGCCTTTTTAGAAAGGATTTCGTTCCTCTCCAAAATGCCGGATTGAGGGAGCGCTAAGCGGGATGAGAACTCATAAATATAGAGTCGCCACTTGGGTTTGAAGGTCCGACACCCAAAGAACCATATTTTGAAGCACTTGTCGCACTGTTTGATTTGAAAAAGGTGAAGGCACCAATCCGTCATAACCATATTTGGGTTCGGGAGCTAGGTTACAAGAGGGGAAGGATTTTAAGGCACCCCTCTCGCCCAATCTGGAGATCGGTCTCTACTTAGGCATTTGCGAAAATATTTATTTGTGATTCTATTTGATTAATCAATTTTTTAGCCATTTAGGTGCGGGGAACAGTTAAAGGGGATTAAAACTGTAACTCGTTGCAAGATGATAGATAGCATGGGTGAGCAGTTAGTATAGGATGAAAATAAACTCCTGTGGGAGTTTAAGCAAACTGGAAGGCTGCTATTTTGGAATGACGTGCGCAGGAAGAAACCAGCATGCACTGAACAAGTCACTACATGCTATTCACTCCTGTGCGCGCAACTCCAAGACACGTGCGCAGAAGTGAGCTCAAACCCACAGCTTTTATTCTCAAACCCTCTAGGCTCTGGAAATGACCAGTGCACACCCAAGACAAACTAAGCAATCTATAGCAATTGATAAGCAATTTTAAGCAATTATAATATACAGTTTAAAGGCTAAAAAGCCCTACAAATTAACATAATACCCCATAAACAATGTGGGGACAAAATAATGGCCTAAGGCCAAGCTATCCATGCAAGGCCAACCACTGGTCAAAGACAGACTGGCGCGCACGTATTGCGCTCTGGCGCGTATGCGCCCTGGCGCGCGCATGTCTAAACCATTTAACCAGTGTTTGGTTTACATGTTTCTGGATTCTGGGACAGGTTCAAAATGATCCCAGGGGTACTCCACAGCAACAGATATGCATATTGAACTAAAGCTAACAGTTTCTGACAAAGGAAAGCAGTAAACTAGTTATTTACATGCTTGCAGAGTGATCTACATACAAAATACAACATAAAACAGTAGGACACCAATCCCCACGCACGACCTGCACACACAGCCACAGAGTGGCATGCGCGTACGAATGATCGGCGCGCACTAGTCCTTGCCACGACGGTTTTTGAAATCTTGCCAGTTTTAGGACCAAGACTGGTATTGATTACTAGCCTTGGCCCTGCCAGCCCCCCTCAGGGATCAAAGCAGAAAAAAGTAGGTATGCTATACTGAAATTAAGTTTGAAACAAAGTTGAGCTTTGATGCTTGAGGCTTGATTGGGGTGTTTTTTTGAGTATTTTGAGGAATGTGAAATTGGATGAAAAGCAATAGACACTACGCCAAATATCGCTTTCACCGGCGGTATTATTACCGGCGGTAAAAAAACTGCCGTTAAAAGCTATTTTTATCGGCATTAGTAAAACCGCCGGGAATAACTACCTAAAACGGCGGTTTTTTTAAAAATGCCGTTTTTACAAACTTTTACCGGCGGTTTTTTAAAATACCGCCAGAAATAATAGAATATACGGTTTTTTTAATACCGGCAGTTTATTACCGCCGTTTATAATAATACCGACCCGTATAATATAAATATTATTATTTATCCAATATGACGCGATATGCGACTCAGCCCAGTTGGTAGCACGCGCGCTATAGGATCCGAAGGTTCCGAGTTCGATTCCTGGGAGAGCAAAAAAAATTAACCACCGATTTTATTGCCGGCAGTATTATTACCGGCGGTTCTTTACCACAATTTTTAGTATTACCGGCGGTTTTCTAATGCCGCTTTTGTTTTTCCGACAATTGTATTCCCGGCGGTTTATTTCCGGCGGTATTTGAACCATTACCGGCGGTTTTGAATATTACCGGCGGTTTTGGGACTATTAACGGCAGTCTTCTCATGCCGCTAATACTAAAATTTGGCGTAGTGAGAGCTTGTGTGCTTACTCTTTTGAATTTTTGTAACCCAAGGTGTAACCCTTTGAATATTTTTTGAACCCTTTAAATGGAAGAACCATGGGGGTATATATAGGGAGAGAGGTGGTAAGTTGGAGCTACAAAGAAAGGAGCCAATCCACGAGGTCTGGCTAAGGGTTACTTGGTGGTTAAGCTTACCAACCCATAAAGGTGATAGCAACAGGTTTGGTCCGACGCACGCGGGTTGCGCTCTGGCGTGCGCGTATTACACCCTGGCATGCATGGGTCAACGATCAAGCTTTGACTGTTGTCCACACCAAGCAGTTTGACCCGCACGCGCAGGTCCTAAACTCATGCGCGCGAGTCAAACCAACACACGTGTTGGTCAAAGGCCAAGCTTTGACTTTTGACCAACACCTATCAATTTGACCCACGCACGTTGGTTCTCAACCAACGTGTGCTAGTAGGATTTTTGGCTTTTTGAAGTAGCTTAGGATTAGGTTAGGTTCAAATGTTTTTTCAAACACTCAAAGCTCAAGCACTTATCATTCCCGGGGTGTTCTTGATCCAATTCATCATCGGGGAATCAAATATCGTAAGTAAACTAATCTGGAAGCCTAGATTGGGGTGTCTACACGTTTAGGGTATATTGTCAGCGCTAGCCGGGAGAGCTTCGAAACCATCTCCAGGTAATGCCTCTTCAAGTGGCTTGCACTGCCTGCTTGGGAATTGTGCTAAGAGGTCCACAAGTGCTTAACATTTTATAGCTTCTGGGGTGACACAAGAAATCTCGAATTCTGCCAAGGCCAACAACCAACGCGCAACCCGCCCTGTAAGGGTTGGCCCAGATAGCAGATACCTTACCGAATCACATTTGGTAACAATCTATATAGGGAACGATAGGAAGTAATGCCTTAGCTTTTGTGGCATGAAGACGAGGGCTAAGCAGTGTCGCTCTATGGCTGTGTACCTTTCTTCTGCACCTTGGACCTTCCTGTTGATGTAATAGATTGGGGGTTCCGTTCCATCTATTTCTTGCACCAGCAGGGCCCCAATAGATCTTGGGGTATCAAGTAAAGGATCAATAGTTTACCCATGGCTGGAGCCACCATGGTTTGGGGGGAGATCAAAAGTGTATTGATTTTCTCAAAAGCCTGGTGATGCTCGTTCCTCCATTCAAACCTTGCATTTCCCTTTAGTAAGTCCGCAAATGGTGCCGCGATTTCTGCGAGTGCGGGAAGAAAGTGCTGGAGATAGGATACCTTCCTTAGAAACCTTTTAAAGGTCTTTTGGGGGGTGGGGGCGCATCTCTGTAATGGACTTGATTTTGGCCCCATCTTCGTCGATCCCATGTCTATGCACAAGGAATCCCAAAAATTTCCCTGCCGTCACTCCAAACGCACACTCCAGGGGATTCATCTTAAGGTTGAAGTTTCGACATTTGCTAAACATAGTGGCCAAGTCCGCGAGGTGATCACTTCGTTCCTTCGATTTTACCACCAAGTCATCTACATAATCCTCGATTATCCGATGCATTAAGTCATGAAAAATTGCTGTCATTACCCGTTGATAAGTTGCTCCCGCATTTTTCAGCCCAAAGGGCATGACGATGTAGTAAAAATTGCCTAGCAAGGTTCGAAACGCTGTCTTTTCCATGTCCTCTGGCGCCATCTTGATCTGGTTATACCCGCTGAACCCATCCATGAAAGAAAACACATAGTGGCCCGATGTGGCATCCACCAATTTATCGATATGAGGTAGTGGGAATTCATCTTTGGGACTGGCTTTGTTGAGATCGCGAAAATCAACACAAATTCTGATTTGTCCATTCTTTTTCTTTATCGGAACGATGTTCGCAAGCCATTCAGGGTACTGTATTGGTCGAATGAAGCCTGCTTTTCTCAACTTTTCCACCTCGTCCTTAATCTATCCTTCTAAGTCAGGGTGGTATTTCTGCTGGGACTGCTTGGCTGGTTTGGAATTAGGAAAGACGTCTAGATGGTGTGCCACTAGCACGGGGTCTAAGCTCGGCATTTCCTCATAATGCCACGCGAAGACGTCTGAGTTGTCGCATAATAGCGTGATATCTCGAAATTCCCTTCTAACGCTTTACTTATGAAAACAGGCTTGCGGGGGCCTATTTTGTTGTTTAAATCAATTTCCTTTAGCAGTTCCTACTGCAGCTTGGGCTCATCCTGTATGCACTCTACCACAAGTTCAAGCTTTTGTATGAGTTCGTTATCTTCTATCGCGACACATGTCCCGCCAGGGCCAGCAGTTTCAGGCTTACCCGGTGGACCGTCATAAATAGTATACTGTCTTCCCCCCCTTCCTTCACCTTAGTGATCTTACTGGGGGCGGTGGCCTCTACCGCGGTAGGGTCTCTTACTCTCGGTTCTTCTTTCTCCTTTTTGATATCGTCACACTTTGGGATTTTTACCCCATGCGGCCTCGCGGTGATTGGGGTTCTGCGAAGGTGTGCTTTCTGGGTTCGATCCCCAATAGAGTCGCCTGATGTAGGTTGGGGTTCCGCGAAGGTGTGCTTACATGTAAATCCACGAGAGTTAGAGATGTGCGATTAGTTAATGATTAAAGGAAGGGATGGAGAAGTGATCTAGTGGGGTGAAAGAAGGAGTAGGAGGATAGAAGAGACAAAGGCAGTAGGTCCCTCGTCTTTCCGTGGTAGGCAGTGATTGACTTTCCCTAAATAGACCGGATGAGATCACCTTTTCTCTGGGAAAGAATGTTCTCCTTCCTCAAATTCAGTGCTCTACCACTTTCTTTAGGAAAAGTCAGCTCTATCAAATCAGAGAGAATGTCAGGAGTATTTATAGGGCACCTGGGCCTAGGTCAGGCCCATGACAGTGCTCCTTTAAAATCCTGACACGTGTCCCTTTATACCTCCAAGTTGGGGGGGGGGGGGGGGGGGGTGTCTCGTCGCAGACAGGCATCCCCCCAGGGATAGCTCTGCAGACTCACACCCTCCCACAACGAGGCCTCCTTCCCAAGCCACTAAATCCTCCCTTATTCCCACTGGAGCAAGGTCACGACCCACGGCGATCGTTTTGTCTCTAGGGTTCTTTTGGGTCCTGCCTTTTGACCCAAAAGGGAACCTTTGTCAATCTAAGGACAACTTCTTTCCTGCTATCTCTAAAGGGTCTGTAACAACCCTGATTTTTAGTCGGTAAAAATTTCGTTAAATATTTGAATTTTATTATAGTTTGTTGTAATTACATTTTTGCCCCTTGAAAATTATTTCTTGACACTTTAGCCCACTTAGCAAGCCTAGTTAGCTTCTAACCGGCTAGTTGGAGTAACTAAACTAGAAAGCCACCTAGTTACTTTTGCCTAACCGTAAATGACCATTTTGCCCCTCTTGAACCTTTTGAACCCTAGAACAAGAATTGATTATTCTTTTTCTTTTAAATATTTTTTTTGGTTTTATTCTTTGTCCATTGGACAATAAAAGTTAGGGAAACTATTATCCATTGGATAATAAAAACCCCAATTCTCTATTATAAAAGTATACTTGGTTAAGTACTTTTTTTTAATACTTTAAAGTACTTTTTGATTATTTTATTATATAATCTCCCTAGCAACTATTATCCATTGGATAATAAAAGTTAGGGTGGCTATTATCCATTGGGTAATAAAGGTTAGTCTTCCAACCAAGTACATGGGTTGATTAATTTAATATTTTCTTTAACCCCATGAGCCAAAGTAACCATTATTTTAATATAAAAGTACTTAGTACCAAGATTTCCCAAAGTACCCTTTATTATTTTTTTTATGGGGTTTTGAACTAACTATATACATGGGTACATATGTGCATATATATACTAGTACTTGGTGGATTATTTAATTGAGCATTGTACACATGCGCCCAAAAGGAAAATCCTAGCCTTTCTAGACTATATTGATCTTTAGTACCAAAAGTACTACTCTTCTATTTAATTCTTCTTGCATTTACACATGCTTTTATATATATATATATATATATATATATGTGTGTGTGTGTGTGTGTGTGTGTACTTTGTGAAAGCAAGAGAGGGGAGAGGGAGAGAGAGAGAGCCGAATGGGGAGAGAGAGAGAGAGAGGGCCGGTTGGGAGAGAGAAAGGAGGGAGATTTGATGTGTACTCTTGGCCTTTGATCTTCCATGGTACTTCCAATCTTTGAGATTTTTCTCTTCCAAGCAAATCTTAACTCCATTGTACTCCTTGTACATCTTTCAATTGTTTAAACCTAAGAATCTTGTACCAATCTCATCTCCACCACAAAATTGTTCAAGAAACAAATCCTTGGTACAAATCATAGCCTTGCAAGCCTAGGATTGGATTTGATCTTTCAAAGATATCTTTACATGTGTCAAAATTTGAAGTAGAGAGAGAGGGGGGGGGGGGGGCGGCCTTGCGAGAGAGGAGAGGGCCATGGTTTTGCCTATAAATAGTATGCCATTTCAAGCATTCAACTCACACCTTCTCATTTGCTCTTCCTTCTCTCTAGAATTTCTAGTATTCTTGTCCAAGTTCAAGAATTTTCCTTGTTCTTGAGCAAAACCACTAAACCACTTTCAAATACCACTCTTAGATCCTTAAAGTAGTCTACTTTAGTTAGCAAAGTTGTTTCTAGGAAAAGAAAGTACAACTCTTTTCCTTTCGAAGCAAACTGAAGGCCGTTACGCCGCCGATTTCAAAACCGACGACCAAATCACCGTAGCCGACCACCGCCTAAAAGAACGGTAGTTAAATCCTTACTTTATTTTCTATAAGTAGTTTAATCTTGCTACTTTGAATCTCCACTTACTTTTCCTAAAGTTTAAGAAGTTACTTTGATCGTAGATAAGGTTATCTTTTAAAATTGGAAATGCATGATTTATTTTCAAGATGTCTCAAGCACGTTATGTAGCATAGAGTTGGATGACCTTGTTGAAATGATCTTATGAGATGCATGCTTGTATGTAAAGTCTTACACCGTGGAGTCTTGCATGAGAACGAGACACAAAAACCGAGAAAGTGGAAACATGGCACCTAATGTGTGGTTTAACAAGAAGAATGTGTTTTCCGAGGATGGAAATATTTTCGAAACTACGTAATGACCATTTCAAGGGTATTACGTGAGTAGTGTGTGTGTATGCCAATGGGAAACCGGAGTGGCGGAACCATTGTGAGGGTGTGTGCGTTCCTATGGGAACCCGAAGCGGCGGAACCATGGTGAGGTATGGCTTGGTTATCCGTGGAGAGGAGCCAATGCAATTGTGTGCCAATGGGAACCCGGAGCGGCGGAACCATTGTGCGGATACTCGGGAACCCGGAGCGGTGGAACCGAGTTTGGGTGTGTTAAAGATGATTTTGGAAATGTTGTTTTGATGAATGGAAAATGATGGACACGGTCTACGATGAGTCCCGTAGGAGAAACAAAGAGAATCATGAACACCAACGATAGTTGAATATCGAATGTGGATGCGTAAGCTGTTTATATACGTATCATGTGGAAATCGTTGTTTTATTACGATCTATTGTTTGTAAGTTATGGGTTAGCGGGTATGGGATTTTACTATTGAGCCTTCGTAGCTCATGGTGTTACCTTGTGGTGACCCTGGCATATTATATGGGTGGCGACGCCGGTATAATGTGTCAGATCTGATAGACGAACAGGGCAAACTCTTCACCTTGGAGGCGTTCAGAGCCGAAGAACTCGCTAGGATGGAGGAACAAGAGAAGCCGTAGTTAGGAACCTTAGTTCCCTTTTGTGTCCTATTTTGCGTTTCAAATACTCTTACAAAAGTTATGATGTAATAATGAGCAGTGACTCTCTTTATTTTCTGTAATAAATGTCTATTTAACGTACCCAAAATTCGGGGCGTTACAGGGTCCACGACCCAACCACAATGGCTCTTGTGGGTTATTTAGTGACAATGTTCTCCTTCCGTGACACCTCCCGAGGGACCTCGCATGCTTCCCGAGTGGCCCGCCTCGCGTGGGTCCCTGTGCCACGTGGCTTTCTGCCACATGTCATCCTGTGATTACTCAGTCAACAGGTCTTCTCCCAAAATTATAGTGGCGACTCTTTACATGTGATTGAGCTTTTAAATGCATCTTTGATGTGTGGGGATGGGTTACGTTGATTTGAGGATAAGTTTAGGAATGCATGGTGAACACACATAGTATAACGGATGGTAGTCAATAAAAAAATAAAATTGGAATGTGAACTCATTTCTAGTGGTATGTAGGAGATAGAGTTCTTGATTGATTAGTTGATAAATCGTTATACAATTGATAGATTGATGATGAAGTAAATAATGAAATGAGAACATGTGTTGTGAAATGGATGGTTCTTTTAATTACGTTCATGGGTTTGAGCTTTTAAAGGCATATTTGATGTAATGCGTACGTTAAAGTGATGATCGATGGTGTTGGCATCTAGACTAAAGTGGATATGGAATTTGAAGGGATATCGGGATCCTTTAATTGGCCCAGCAAGAGCAATCACTCGTAACTTATTCTAGACCCATCAACAGGTGAGGTGCTAGGCAAGGGATATCGGGATCCTTTAATTGGCTAGACAAGGGATATCGAGATCCATTAATTGGCCCGGCAGAAGCAACCGCTCATGGTACATCATGATGATGTGACATTGATACACGAAAATGATTGGATTCAAAGGATGCTTAGAAAATGGTTGGATTTACTTGATGTTTTGGAAAAGGATTTTTTTAAAATAAGAAAAATCTTCTGGTATTCTTGAGCGAATCAAGGGAACTCCGATAGTTGGGCACAAATCAACGGACTCCAGTATTTAAGCTCAAATCAATAGAGCTTGACTCGTACTAATTTTGTGTTCCTCTACTTTATTTTCCAATCTAAAAAGAAAGTTTTGTATGAAATGGATTTTGATAACCGAAAATGTGAAATTGAGACAAAATTGAGTATTCATATGAGAAACAATGAATTTTGAATTTGTGTTGGCATCTTAGATCATTTGAAATGTAGATACTTACTTGTTTTCTTTCTCATAGACTTCCCAATCATCGAATCTCATTGTCCTAATATCGGTTTGAATAAAAGACATGCGTGGGTGATTGTGAGTTACTCATGTTAGATTGGTGTTGACATGGAAAGTATGATAATAAGAGTAACGAGGAGGGATAAGATAAAAAATGACTTGACATTTAAGAAGTGAAGTAGTTGTGTGTAAGTTCCTTGATGCCGATGTTGTTGATCTGTTTATATTGGACCGTTTTGATACCATTATATAAGATTGAGTCCTTGGATGCTTGTTTGATGCTAGTAGCATGATAAATAGAATTTGGTAACTTGTTTAGCATGAATGCATATTTGATATTTTGTTGTGTGAAACATTGTGAGAGATTTATAAAGGGTATTTGCATGTTAAACTTATAAAGGAGAAATTTAATGTAAAAGAATTTTGGTAGATGATGACTTGAGAGTAGAATGTAAGTCGTGGGTGAGAAAGTATATTAAATAATGGTATATCGATATTAACAAGATGATGTGATAAAGGGGATACGATGGAGGATACAATAGAGGTTAACATGAGATATTAAAGAAAGATGTGGGTGAGTGTGCGTGTGGAGATGAGAGGGTTAGCGTGATTGAAGAAGAGGTCTATGTTTTCTAAACTAAGGATAGCATTGTAAGTTCTACCTTTAGTTAAAATATTTTTGCTCATATTTCAATGTTTTTTCTTGGCACTTATCATCCCATTAGCATATCAAGTTAGTAGAGATTTTCCTATTGAACAAATGTATGCTCAACCCTTCATTTTCAAATACAAACGAGAGGCGGTAGCATGGTGTGCTTGGTGCGTGTTCAGACATTCTTTGAAAACTAGGTTGAATGAGTCATTTTATCACCATTGTAAACCATATTTTTGGAATATGTACTTGTAACTTTATTATCATTTGTCATTGACTTTTGAAGAGCTATAATAGACTTAACTTTTTCACTAATCTGTTCCTTGTAGAATTTGGGGCTAGAGTCCCTATATTGTAATATTTTGGTCTATGTATGATTTAGTGAAAGGAGAATGGGAAATTTTTTGTGGAAGTAATGTACCGTATTGTAAGGATTTTATTTATGAAAATTAATTAATAATTAAGATCAAAATCGAGGGCGTGACAGTATTAGCCCAACAATAAAACCCAATACACACAAACCCTAAATGTGGAAACCGAAGCGCCAAACCGCCGCTGCCGCAAAGCAAGACCACTGTGAACCCACCGTATGTCGACAGTCACAAAAACGATTGGAGAGCTGCTGTCACAAAGACAGCCGTGAACCTCGCATCCCAATCAGCTGCCACCTACTGCCAAGACACCCACAAGCTGTCGAAGTCCTAAAACCCCCTAGCTGCCACCATCTTCTCAGCATCCTTTGATGCCGCCAAATCGCCGCCCTCAAACCGCAGTGCATCCACCAAACGTCGCATTTCTGAACCTCTCCATCTCCATTGCTGTAAATTACACCACCTAGACCAAAACCTGCAAACCAAAACCAAAACAAAAAAGGAAGCCCTAATTGTAAAGACCCGGTTTTTTTTTTAATAAATAATAATAGATATTAAAAACAAAAATATTATTTTTGCTCGTTAGTTTATTCAATACAAAAAAAAATTATTTATGTCATCACACCAATTTTATTTTCGTAATCGATCGTGTGCGCGCATATCCGACGTTTAATTTTTCTTGTGTGTGCGTTTGTTACCTAGACCAAACCCAACCCTTTTGCCATACCTTTTGTAGGAAAGGTCAATAGGCGCGACCGTTGACCGTTTGACTATCCAATGAACAGCTGACACGTGTACTCGTCTTCGCGGGGTTGACGATTTGACCAACGAACCCTAGCTCGCCACGTGGTGCCTCAGTTGCGCGACACGTGGCCTTGCGCGTGGGAGCCTCGCGCTACCCATAGCTTTGCAGCGTCCATGTAAAGGTTGCGAGCTCAATTTCCTCCCTTAAGGAAAGAGTCATATTTATTCCGGAGGACACTTGGCGCGATTAATGCGGTTTAACCAAGGCACCAGGGAAATTGCCCAGACTCTTATGTCTGCTCCGGCCTTTAGGCAGGACCCGAGGGGCCCCTTGAGGCTTGGCAAGCGGTATTGGCGCGACCGAGTAGGTCACGACCTTGCCCTACGGGAAGGAAGGGGATCTAGTGGCTTGGTGGCTGTAAAAGAAGAAGAGGATCTCCGCGAATAAGAGGATACGCATACCGTCATACTCGCGGTCATCGCGAGGGTAGCGACACCTCGGCGGTCAGGGGGTACAGAAGGGACACGTGTCATTTTATCAGCGCGCCACTTGGCGCTCGAGCATTAGCTCGTGTGGTCTATAAATATGAACGTCTTTCCATTGCACCTCAGAGATAGAGCACTTTGTGAGCAGTTCCTAGAGAGAGAAAGTTGGAGAGCACTGATTTCAAAGGAGGTCTTATCCTCTTTCAGGGGCTCTATTGTCTTTCCTCCTAGGGATCTCTTGGGTTTGGGTCTCCACTGCCTACCCTCTCTGTTCACCCCTGCTCTTCTTCTTCACCCTTCTAGATCACTCCTTTCATCCCCTTTCCATGGCTATTACAACCTCTTCGGCACATCTATTCTCTTAAAGGGTATTTGTCCACTCAGAAATCGGACCTATCCTACATTGGCGACTCTGCTGGGGAGGTTGTTTAGTTTATGGTTAGCTTAAGAAGTGGTCTAGAAACTCCAGCTGTTCAACAACCTCCAAATCGCACAATAGCGACCATGGCGGAAAATCTACGCAATACGGGGCCGATCTTGGCAGAGTGTGACGGATCCTCCACTCAAGGGGGAGATGCCGCCATGGAAGTCCTTCAGGCTGTTCGAGATGGCCAAAATCAGATGATTGCTGCTATGACTGCTCTCACGGAGGCCATCACCGCAGCTCTTCCAAGAGCACCGGTGATACCACCAGCAGTCCCACCAGTAGCACCCCAGCAGCCCGCTGCAGGGGAAGTCCCAAATCCAGCAGCAGCCGCAGTAGCAGCTGCAAATCCAGCAAACCCTGTTCAAAACCCCCAAAACCCCCAAATCGGCGGACCAGCCCCTGTTACGGGTACTGGTTCAGTCCACCAACAACCTCTCCAGGCCGAGAACAACGGCCAGTCCCAAAATCAGTTCCTCACTGCAGCTGATGTTCAAGCCCTCCTCCTCAAAGAAAAAACCAAAGCCACTCTTCCCTCCCTACCCAACCCCGATATTCAACCCTCATATCCCATAGCCATTCTCTCTCTACCTTACCCAGAGGGGTATACCCCACCCAAGTTCATCAAGTTTGACGGAAAAGAGGGCAGCGCCCAAGAGCACGTGGTTCGGTTCATCGAAACACTTGGGGCCCATTCCGGTGACTATAACCTTCGCCTTCGTGAGTTCTCCAAGTCCCTTACCTCGCGAGCATACACTTGGTATGTGAATCTTAAACCTTATTCGATCGAAACTTGGGAAGAAATGGTAAACAAGTTTTACACTAAGTTCTTCCAAGTCCGCGAGAAGGTCACTACCTTGTCCCTCGTGAAGGAAACTCAGCGACATGGTGAAGATATCATTGACTACATTAAGCGGTTTCAGGACAAAGCTGTGGACTGCCACGAGCCAGTGGGCGAGTCACACTTGGTCGAAATATGTATTGACGGAATCCTGCGCGACTATCGCGTGTTCCTGGTGAACATCAAGATCCCAACCTTCTCAGCTCTCCTGGAGGCAGCTTACAACCTCTGTTATACTGTGAAGCTACCTCCCAAGGACAACTGGAAGTCCAACCGCTCTCTCACAATCGCTGCTGCCTCTTCTGCGCCACAGTCGCACAAGAGGCAGGGGGGTGGTAGCGACGGCAGTGGTCACAAGAAGCGAAGGGATAGAGAACCAGCTGAAGTCCCAGAATACCCTTGCAGTATGGAAGAGGTGAAGGCGTTGGTGGAGCAATGGGTCACCGACGGTGTACTCAAGTTGCCCGAGGTTGAGCGTGAACCATCGCGGCAGGATCGCGAGAGTCCGAGGTACTGTGTGTACCACAGGCACATGAAGCACCCAACAAGCGATTGTTGGACCTTAAGAAGGATTTTCAAGAGAAAGCAGGAAGCCAATCAGCTGAGGGTTGGAAATGGCCACCCTAGCGATGTACGTGACCATCCTTATCCTGAGCACGAGCGTGCTCTCCATATGGCCGCTTGTTACAACTTCTTTGCTGAAGGAGATGAGTACACGGACGAGGAGGTCTGTATGACTTCCTATTATGATCACTTGGATGAAATTGCTTCTCATGAGCAGCCAAGGGTCATCCCTGACCCTGACGCTGCAGTCAAGGTGTTGCAAGGAAGTACTAAGTTCAAGGCGTTCTACGACGCATTAGGCTTCACAGTCGCGGCTAGAACAGAAATCACCAAGTCCATCGTGAGCATCGCGGAAGCGCACCAGCAAGCATGCATGGCTGCGGATGGCTCGGTGCCGCGAACCATCCGAGAAGGGGCCAACTCTATCACCTTCTCTGATGCTGACCATCGCGTCACATTCTCCCACAACAGGCCACTGTATGTGACAGCCCACATCAAGGGGGTTGAGTTGAAGCGAGCCTTCCTAGACGGAGGGGCGTCCATCAACATCATGCCACTCGCTACCTTCCAGAAGCTTGGAATACCAGAAAACCGAATCATAAAATCCTCTGTCGCGATCACAGGATTCGGAGGAGACAAGAAGGGGTCTTTGGGCTATGTGGTGGTGGACCTCGCTGTAGGCGCCATCCGCGCCGCGACGAAGTTCCACATTATCGACGCGCAGACGAACTACCATATCATCCTCGGAAGGAGCTGGATGCACAAGTATGCTGTGGTCCCATCGAGTTACCATCAGTGCATGAAGGGGATATGGGCAGGAAAGAGGGTCACGGTAGCCGCGTCAGAAAAGCCTTTCAACGCGGATGAGGCCCACCTGCCCGATGCAGTCTATTTCTCCGATATGGAGGAAGAAGTGGAGGTAGTATCAGCCAAGCCCAAAAGTATCAAGGTCCCAAGGTGGGAGAACATCATGAAGAGGGAAGAGGGGGTCGCGAGCAAGCGACCCGCCATGAAGGTGACACCAGCGGTCCCGAGGAAAGTTACTAAGATCCAGGAGGGTGGCAAGACGGTGTACTGCTTATGACGGTGTGCGGGGGTAACGGTCCCTCACGGGGTCGCGAGCCCCCACACTGTGATAGCAGCAGAAGTCGAGCCAGACTTGGTGGATAAGCCGAAGCCTGCACCAGAATGCATGTAGGATGGTCCTAGGCCGCAGCAAGAGGCCTTGGAAGAGATAAACTTGAGAGAAGGCGAAGGATCCCCGCAGCCTGTGTTTATAAGCAAGGCACTGGGGAAGGAAACTCGAGAGAAGCTGATCAAGCTGTTGCGGAAGTACGCGGATGTCTTCGCGTGGCACTATGAGGAGATGCCCGGGCTCGATGGAGGCCTGGTCTCGCACCACTTGGATGTATTCCCCAACTCCAAGGCCGTGAGGCAGGGGCAACGGAAGTACAACCCCGAGCTGGAAGAGAAGATAAAGGAAGAAGTCGAAAAGTTAAGGAAGGCTGGTTTTATACGGCCGATTCAGTACCCCTCATGGCTGGCCAACATTGTGCCAGTAAAGAAGAAGAATGGGCAGATTAGGGTCTGCGTGGACTTTCGCGACCTTAACAAGGCATGCCCTAAGGATGAGTTCCCACTGCCGCACGTGGACACATTGGTCGACGCTACCTCAGGTCACCAAATGTTTTCGTTCATGGATGGTTTTAGCGGGTACAATCAGATAAAGATGGCTCCCGAAGATGCGGAATAAACGGCCTTCCGCACCCCTCTCGGAAATTTCTACTATGTGGTGATGCCTTTTGGTCTGAAAAATGCAGGCGCCACTTACCAGCGCGTCATGACTGCAATTTTTCACGACTTAATGCACCACGTAGTAGAAGACTATGTGGATGATTTGGTGGTCAAGTCAAAGGAAAGCGCTGATCATTTGAAGCACTTGGAAGAAGTGTTCGAGAGATGCAGAAAGTTTAACATGAAGATGAACCCGCTGAAGTGTGCCTTTGGTGTGACAGCAGGGAAGTTCTTGGGGTTCCTGGTACACAGGCACGGTATCAACGCGGATGAGACAAAGATAAGGTCCATCGCGGAGATGCCCGCGCCACACTCGCAGCGGTCCCTCAAGCGCTTTCTCGGAAAAGTCTCTTACTTACGCAGGTTCATTCCAGCACTAGCGGAGATAACCGCGCCATTCAGTGACCTGTTGAAAGGAAAAGCAGAGTTCAAGTGGAGCAGCGAACATCAGAAAGCCTTCGACAGCGGTCAAGGCTGCCTTAGCCTCGCCTCAAACCATGATTGCACCACAGCCAAGGAAGCCTCTCATCCTGTACCTGACATCGACACCAAAATCCATCAGGGCACTCCTTGCTCAAGAAATAGAAGGGGTAGAGCGACCGGTGTACTACATCAGCCGGAAGGTTCAAGGAGCAAAGGAGAGATACACCCCAGTGGAGCGACATTGCTTGGCCCTTGTGTTCACCGCTCAGAAGTTGAGGCATTATTTCCTGTCATTCCCTATATAGCTTGTTACTAAGAGCGATCCTGTGCGATACTTACTGTCGCGACCAGCCTTATCCGGGAGGATCGCGAGATGGCTCCTGGCCTTGGCGGAATTTGAGATCACATGCGTCACTCCGCGGGCTATCAAGTGTCAGGCCCTAGCAGATCTCCTTGCACAGTTTCCAAGCGGACAGTGTGAGCCATTGGAAGAGGCGTTGCCGGGAGATGGTTTCGAAGCTCTCGCGGCCAGTCCAAGCAAGGCGTCCTGGACGCTAAGCTTCGACGGGGCAGCAGGAGGAGCACATGGTGGCGCAGGAATCGTCCTTCAAAGTGATGAAGGAGAAAGGGAGTACTTGTCCTACAAGCTCGGCTTCGCATGCTCCAACAACGAAGCAGAATATGAGGCTTTGATCCTCGGGCTCTTAGCAGCAAATTTTAGAGGAATTTCACGGTTGAAAATTGTGGGAAATTCAAAACTTATCATCCTCCAGACATCCGGGGAGTTCGCGCTTAAGGAACCCACCCTCGCGCCCTATAGGGCGACAGTTCAGAAGTTAATGGGAAGATTCGAGGCAGTGGACATAATCCACAGGCCAAGGTCAGACAACAGATTCCCGGATGCCCTCGCGACGCTGGGGGCAAAGACAGAATTCGACGAAGAAAAAGTGACGATCGAGATCATTAGAAGGTCCGAACCATCAATCATAGATGAGCTCGGGGCACGCCGCGAGGAAGACTGGCGCGACCCCATCCTGAAGCAGTTGGTTTTTGGAAAAGGGAACCTGCCCATCGCGGAGGTGGCCCAGTTTACTCTCCTCTGCGGCGAGCTTTACTATCGCGGACCTCAAGGGTGGCTAGCGAGATGTGTAGGACCCGGCGAAGCGAAGACCAAGTTGCGTCAGATCCATGACAAAACTTGTGGCGAAAATGAGATCTCTTTATACCGCAGGGTTCAAAGGTAGGGCTATTATTGGCCCACCATGAAAGAAGATGCCGCAAGAGTCCTCCGTGCTTGCCAAAACTGCATGTTGCACGCAGTAGAGGCAGAGTGCTGCCTCATGGAGGAGTTAGACTGGAGGCAGGAGTACATCGACTTCCTTCGTGAAGGAGCGTTGCCCTTGGATCCGAAGGAGGCCCGGAGGGTCCAACGCTGCTCTCAGCGCTACTTCTTGGAAGGGGGGCAACTTTACCGTCGCGCCCTGGACGGAATTCCCTTGCGCTGTCTGTCTCGCGAGAAAGCTGAAGAAGTTTTGCAGAAGGTCCACGAGGTGGAACATCAGGGTTGGAGGAAACTATACGAGCATTTGATCCATCTCGTGTATTTCTGGCCTACGATGGAAGCAGACTCAAAGCGACATGTGCGTAGGTGTGCGGCTTGTCAGAAATTCGGGAACCTAGTCCACGCGCCATCCGTGGAACTGCACTCCATTCGCGCCCCTTATCCGTTTCATACTTGGGCAATGGATCTCGTTGGGCCTATACACCCGTCATCCAGAGGAAATCAGTGGATCTTAGTCGCTACTGAGACAAGCACGAAGTGGGTAGAGGCAGTAAGCTTGCGCAGAGCTACTGGCGCGGCAGTCGCGAACTTCATCAAAGAAAACATCATTTGCTGTTTTGGCATACCTAAGGTCATCCTCTCAGATAATGGCACCCCTTTTATTAACAAGGATGTGAAGAAGCTTCTAAAGTCCTACTCAGTGAGTCACCTCACGTCGACTCCATACTATCCCCAAGGCAACGGTCAAGCCGAGGCAACCAACAAAACCCTCATCCGCATCATCAGCAAGCTGCTGGACGAAAAGGGAGGGACATGGGCTGATCACTTGGCGGTGGCACTGTGAGCTTACAGAACTTCCCATCGTAAAGCCACACGCGCTAGCCCATTCAGCCTGGTCTATGGTGCAGAAACTGTCCTCCCCGCGGAGCTAAGCGTGCCATCCGCGAGGCTAGCTCTCGCGGCGGAGGTGACACAAGAAGAAAGAAGGGCAGACCTCGAGGCCTTGGAGGAAAGGAGGAACGCTGCTGCGAAGAACCAGGAGAAGTACTGGGAATCGGTGGCCAAGTATTATAACAAAGGGGTGGTGCCGTGAACATTTCAAGTTGGAGACTTAGTGTGGAAGTCTACCATCGCGGTCATGAGGAACCTGGAGCAGCCAAAGTTCACTCCAAGGTGGGAAGGCCCATACGAGGTAATCAAGTCCAGTAATAGCGGTCATTATGAGTTAGCAAGGGTCAGTGATGGTTTTAAAACCGGCCCCATTAATGCTAAGTTTATCAAAATGTACTACCCATGATGTAAGGGTACTCCATGTATTTTCAGTTTCAAAGAAGGCTTTGTGCCATGCTATCCTTAGTTCATTTATGAACAGTTTTCATGTAAAAGGTGGCAAGCAATATGTAAGGGACAATCGACGGAAAGTAAAGCAGGCAGTTGTAATATCACTGAACTATGTTCTTAAAACATAGGCATATTGCGCATAAAAACTACTACGAGTATCCGATCTTGTCATTACATCCACCAAAAGTTACCACAAAAGTTACTACGAAGTCTTTCAAAGTCATTACATTACAATACCAAAAAAAAAAAAAGGGGGGAAACCGAAGTTATCAACCGAAGACTTTCTTCATGAAGGGATCAGTGTCGCAGAGAGGCACATCAACAAGTCTATCACCAAGACGGGCCTCCTCAGCCAGGCGCTCGTAAACCAGCCTGCGCTCTTCCACCACCGCTTCGGCCACAGCGACTGCGTCTCGCGCTCGGGCAAGAGTCGCTTGGGCCTCCTCCAAGGCTGCCTTCGCCCCTTCGCAGTGCTTCCAGCGCATGTCATTCTCGCACATGATCTTAGCGGCTTCAAGCTCCTTGTACACCCACCAGATGTCAAAGCCCAGCTTATCAAAGTTTTGGACAGCAAGTCCGATCTCCTCGATTTGGCTAAGGCCCAAATCGCATACCCTTATGTCCTTGATGCTCTGTAAGAAATTGTAAAGGCACTCAAGCTGCAGCCGGCCCATGGTCAGACTGTAGAGTTCGCGAACCTTGAAGAATGTGTAGCGGAAGCGGTCTCGAACGAAGGAAAGGAAAGAGGCCTCATCGCGAGTAAGGCGAAACTGCCCAAAGAAAGCCTCGTTTGAAAGTTCCTCTTCCTCATTACTGGCTGGCGGCTCCACCACTTGTACTTCAGAATCGTCATCGGCCGCCGCATGCCCGCGGCTAGTACCGGCCTCAGCTTGTTGCTGCGGGTCGGATCCCCCAGCTGTCAAGGAGCCCCCGTCACCAAAGTCACCAGCAATGTACCCCACCTGCGGGGTCCCAAGAGATATCAGAGAATCATCCTGCAAGTCCGCGAAGACCTCCGCGGAAGTCAGATTTGTAAGTGCCACAGCCGCATCGTGTGCTTGAAAATGCGTGGCAAGGTCACCGGTAGGAGGGACATTGACCCGCCTGTGGAAAAGATCGAAGGCAAACTTTGTCGCATCTGGTCGGACTAGCGGTGGAGGGATGGCCTCCGGTGCCAACTGGTTGATGTCAGGAACTGTGAGAAAGCCCTCTGTCGGGACCCTCCGACGAGGAATCAAGCCCGAACCCTCATCATCCTCTTCATCCTCTTCGATTACAGGGTGCGCTGTGTCGACGCCCAAGTTCTCAACAACACCCCCGCTGCCATCGCGACCCTCATCATCACCACCACCATTACCGGTGCCATCTCCATCATTTTCATCCTCAGCACCGCCTCCTTCCTCATCATCACCCGGATCTCCAGCACCATTGTCATCACTGCCACGGTTCTCATCATCACCATTTTTGTCGTCACCACTGCCGTCGGCATCGCTGTCTTCAGTTTCCTCACTATGGTGATCATCGCTGTCTTCCGCGTCACTGGCAGTTCCACCCGATTCCCCTTCAGCCAAATCAGCGACCACCTTCTTACTCGCGACGACAGGCATGCCACTTGAACTAGGCTGTGCGACGCAGGGCAGTTTGAAGGACTGACTAATCGGAACGGTGTCATCAATACTGCTGTCGGAGCCTTCCTCGCAACTCTCCTCATCTTCCCTCTTTCTCTTGAGCTTGCTCGAGGGGGTATGTTCCCCCCCTTCACGCCTGAATGAGGAGCCTACAGAGCAAATATAGACAAGTGAGAAAACAACGATGAAACAATGGGAGGACCAATGAAGAGCAATGAGAGAAGCAAGTCTCACCCACTGACGCGATGCTTGCAGGGGTCTCTTCAGAGCGGAGGGTCCTTGCTGCCCGAACCGGGGCACCCTAAAGGAAGAAACGGGTTCAAGGATCACTACAGATGCAAACAGCGAGTACCACCAAGAAGAAATGGAGAAGTGTTGTTCCGAAGGCATACCTTTCGTAACCGCTTCAGTTGAGGGCCTTGTTGCTGCAAGGAGGCCTGCTCCTTTGCTTTCGCGCGAGTCAGCCTTGATGGGATCACAGTTGAAACCGGCTCCGCGATGGTAACACCGCGGCTGGCCGCGGGGGTAGTGGTTGGCGAAGCCCAGTAACTTTTCTTGCCCCGCCATCCAGGCTGCCTTGCCTTCGGGGACCGTAAAGACACGTCGCGGTGGTAGACGTCTGAAAAAGGCGGGACCTCAGGGACGCCGCGAACGTAATTGATGAAAGAGTCGAGGTTGCGGCGCCAAGCCAAGCGGCCATTTGCTGTAAAGAATGTCTCTCTGTCATTCCGCGGCAGCACGACAACAGTAAAACCCTCTGTCAGTTCAGCCACAGAAGCCCTAGTGAAGCGGCGGAGGCTCTCAGCATAGCTCTTCAGCGGTGGCGCCTGACCCGGCGCGCCCTGGTCATAGCCGAACTGCCGCACTACCCTGTCAGGGCGATACAACACGGAGCCTGCCCCTTCTGCGCATAACGCAGGAAGAGAACACGGGCAAGCAGCAGCAAATGCAGCAAGAGCAGAAGCAGAAACGGTAATACCTTCTGTCTGGAAGTCCACAACACGGTCATTTTCCGAAAAGAAGCTAGTGGGAAGTGCGCTTTCGATAGGCTCAGCGTACGGTCGCGGGAAGAATGCGTCAGCATCATCAATCCGCTTTCCCCAGGGCTTCGTTGAACTTACCCCACTCTATCTCATGATCCGGGGTTGCAGCTCGTCACCCTCGCTAATGTCCGCGGGTGAGGGCGCGAGACTTGGGAAGTGTTCGAAGCAGAAAGCCATCAGAAACTGAGTATGCACCACCGAAACCATGTCATAGCGCCCCATAGACCT
The DNA here is from genome assembly GCA_019656275.1 of Rhododendron kiyosumense. Taxonomy (NCBI): domain Eukaryota; kingdom Viridiplantae; phylum Streptophyta; class Magnoliopsida; order Ericales; family Ericaceae; genus Rhododendron; species Rhododendron kiyosumense. Next base: position 2,392,237 of record BPLS01000498.1, on the reverse strand, counting down.
CTCAGTATCAGCGTGAACCTGATCCAAGCGGTGGAACAAAGAGCCCAAGAAGAGAGGCCCCAACGGAACAAAATCACCCCTCGCGAGACTCACCGCGAGGGGGAAGACAGTGTGGTTTGGTCCTTCGTATGGAAACTCGGGAATCACAAAGAAAGATAGCCAATAAACGAGGAAACCAGCCAGGTGGAGATCAGAATCGTACATCTTCCCATAAAACTCAGATGATTGCCCCGTGGGAGGCACAGTCCCGGGAGGAGGCAAGTCTTTGAAGAAATATCGCAGCCAGTAACCCCAAGATGTCTTGCCCGACTTCGAAGGGGCCCGTACGTGACCCTCCCGATCAAAGCGGGACCCGTACTTCCCCGCCTCCGTATACGCCCTTCTCAGCAGATCCACCAGTCTCGCATCTACCGGAGAAAGATTCGAGGGGTCGAGAGCCACCGACCCCCTCGTACTCAGCCTCATCAGTACAACCATGTCTTGTAAAGTGGGGCCACCATCTCCCCACGGAAACACGAAGGTGTGGGTGTCCCTACTCCAGCGGGAAACCATGAGATCGATGTTTGTGTTGTTCTTACGGATGCTCAACTCCGTGGACAAGCGGACGGGCTCGAGGGCACGGGAAGCCCTAAGTGCATGCGCGAAATTGGTATTACTCAGGACCGACTCCACCCAGTCGCCCCAATGGACCGGCGCCTGAGATACGGCCTCGTAGTTGACGAAGCAGCAAGGAATATCCCCTCTCTCTACTCGAAATCTCAGAACAGAAGAAGGAGGGATCAAATCAGCCTCCTCGACAGTTATCTCAGGGGCTAGAGAGAGAGGATCCTCTGAAATCTCTATCTCCGGAACGAAAGCCTCCGCCTTCCGCCAGAATGAGTCACTCGGGCCGCCGAGGTACGGCGCCCGGCACCACTCATCCGCCGAGAGCGCCCGGATTGGAGTGTGCATGATGGCCTTACTCCCCTGCTCCACGTCATCTCTCACCATCTCAGACCAAGGAGAGGGAGAAAGTTGCAGAGGGAAGAGAGAGAGAGAGAAAGTTGTAGTCGGAGAGGGGGGGAAGGAGGAAGAAAGTTTGGGGCTTTGATGGAAGAGAGAGAATAGAAAGGTGGGATCTTTGGAAAGCAACTGGGTTTTATGGCTAACTGTGGCCATTTATACTCAGAGAGGGTCCCCCAAATCTCGAGAAAATGACGCCATAAAGTAAAAAGGCGTGATGGTTGCAGAGATCCGAGCAGTCCCGACCGTTACACGCGCGCATGACAGCGCGTGAGTCATACGCGCGTGGGGAGCAATTGTAGGAAA
>BPLS01000498.1:2358193-2390529 GCA_019656275.1 Rhododendron kiyosumense | reverse complement strand
TGGTAGGAGAATTTCTCTCTCTAAAACCTCTCTCGTTTTCTCTCCTCTCTTTTTACTCTCTTACTTCTCTCTCTATTGTGTTCTATTCTGTTCCCTCTCCTCACTGGCTTCTCGGATCCTTTTATAGAATAAGGATCAGAGAAATTACAAACATTAAACAGTAAATTCACGTGCATACAGTAAATAAAGTAGGTTACTGTTTCTACTTTCGGTGCTGGTGGGGCCCAAAGTAGAAATGATTACTCTCTTGACTGTGACTGTCTCTACTTTCGGTGCAGGTGGGACCAAAAGTAGAAATGACTACCAATCCATCATATTGTCCATATTCTGCAGTTCTTCACATGTGAGATTTTCCCAATAATCTTGTCCATTGTCATCACTGTTGACTTGTGAGGTAGATTGACTGTCTTCAAGTAGGTGACTTTGCTGACTCTGATATTCCTTGACTAAGTTCTGAAACTTGGTGTAGAAAATGAATGGGACTTCTTGAATAGGTTCTGTGGCCCTGATTTTTTGAATAGGGTCTTCACACACTAAATGATGCAGGCCATTGATAGATGAATTGATTTGTAATCCATCAATGAATTGATTATCAATTTCAAGGAGTTGAGCAATTGACTTGGCCCTGTGATGCCTGATTTGTGCTCTGGGTGGTTCGGAACACGGCCAGGGGCATTCATCTTCAATGAGTTGAATTGGTGCATGCAGTCTGCTGAATGGCCAATTTGCAGAGAGATACATGACATGCTGGGCCAGTATCACATTCCCTGTGTTTGTCCATTCTGGCATTTTACTTGTAATTAAGACTTGGCATATTAATGCGCCATACTTAGCAAAGAGATTTTTGACACAAGTAGCTAGCTTGCGGGTGACTCGGTCAGTTTGATTTGGACTAGTAAAAATTATTTGTCTAAGAAATCCATAATCTAGCAGGGTCATTGGGCTGACTTGGATGACTTGGTCTTTGTATGGCAAAACAATGTCCTGAAAGTACTGCATATTGATACAGGCTTTAGGGACACTGAATACCAAATTACAAGGGCAACTGTATCGTTCTAATGGTATTTCTTGGCATAATGGGTTAGTTTTTGGGCAGGTGACTGGATTTTCAGTATAGTGGGTTTCCCAAGTGATTGATAATCCTGGGGTTGGTTGACTGGCTAGTTTAGTAAGAGTCTCAAATAGAAATTCTTGAAAATGATGGGCATCTTTTCTGGCTAAATGCTGAATGTGGTTTACTATTTCAGTGGGTAGAGATGTGGGTATGAGGGATAATGACTGTGGTAAAGCCAGGGCTTTGGATGCCATTTTTTGGAATGGTTCCAACACACACACGCTTTCACCATCATCCAGTAGGGATGATTGTTTGTTCTCTACCTTTACCAGTGGGGTAAAGGAGGTCTTCTTGTCTCGGAGTTGAGCAATTTTGAAGTTGACATAATTCATCTTCATTTGGTATTGATGAAAATTCAAAATTGACTTGTTGATCAAGAGAAGTGGTAATAATGTTGTTACTAGTGACTGTGAATGGATAAAGTAAGTAAATAAAGGGTATTCCTAAAATTACTTTATCAGTTAAATTTTTAACTAAAACAAATGACGTTTTGAAACAAATTTCATTTTGGCAAATATTTACTTCAGGTAATTTATACTTGATCTGCATTTTACTACCATTTGTAGAACTCAACCGTTCAGTTGTTTCTTGATAATACCTTTTTGGTATTATTCCTTCTTGAATGCAGTTTAAATCTGCTCCTGTGTCTATAAGAGCAGTAATCTCAATTCTGTAATCTCCTATGATTAATTTGACACGTGCATGCCATTTTTGTAATTTTATTTTATTTAGTAAATTTAATCTGTAATTTACTGGATCATCAATTGGGTGATTGGGATCAAAAGATTGTTTTTGACTAGGATGTGGAGCTTGATTAATGGGCTCTTCTTCATTGGAAGAAGATTCAGAAGATAATTGGTCATCCTTAAACCGGACGAATCTTTTTCTTGGAAGTTGATTTTTAATGGTTTCAATTTCTTTTTTAATCAAATTTATTTCTTCTTGGAGACCTTGCAGTGTTATTTCTTTGTGATTTTTACTGAATCGTTCAATAGTTGTGTTGAGATTAATAATTGGCTTATTGTATTGAGGTTTTTTACTTTGTTGGATTAGGAGTTGTTTGAGTTTTTTAATATATTGTTGTTTTAACTCAGAATCATCTAGTTTACTTATTAAGTCAATAAGTAATTCGTCTTCAGGTAATTCTTTGGTAAGTACATTTATTGTTTTACAGCAGTTAGCAGTACATCCTATTTCAATTTGGTCGTCACTGGGACTATTACTTAGAGAATGATATTCGGAAGATTTAATACTGTCATTTTCATCACTAGTGTTACTCAAATTTTGTGTCCTAAAAATTTCTAAAATCTGCTGTTTATCAGTGTCGGATATGTTTAGTTGATTAATTTTTGCTTTGACTTTACATTCAGTTTTATAATGACCTTTTTTGCCACAATTGTAGCATGTAACGTTATTCTTATCATTTGACTTGTCATTTGGTTTTTTGTTTTTATATTTTTGTGTTTTGGATTTTTCATAATATTTATCTTTGGATGGTGTGGAGGATTTATTACGCCTATAGTATTTGTGACTTTTATTACTGGTAGTTGGTTTAGTATGATATTTGGTTTTCCTTCGTGATGGTGCTACAGGGGGTAGACCATATTGTTCACAGAAGTTACCCAATTCATATTTGGCTTTATTCTTGTCTTTTTGGGCCTGTTTACTAATTTTCATATCAATGCACATTCTTAGACCTTCTTTTTGAATGGTACTAATAATGTCACCGTATGTTAACTTTTCATACTCAATAACTCCTGTTGGTTGACTAAGAACATCTCTAATTTTATGAGCAAATAAATTAGGGAGTCCATTAATAAATTTTTCTTTCCAAAATGATTTTGTACAATCATCTCGGAGCATGACTCGGGATGTAAAAACATCTTTGTACCATCTAAAATCACTTAATGTTGGACAACGCAGGTTAGTCAGTTTATCATGTATTCTAGAAGTAATGTTACTAGGTTGACCAATGAAATGTTTAATTATGGTGTAAATTAAGGTATTAACTCCGTCGGGTATTCCCATTCCAATTTCATTATCGAAAATTGGGAGACCATTTTCATCAAGTTGAACAGCATGTTTTACTTCTTCTCTTGACTCACTGGTGAGATATTTATCCCACCATGATTTTAGCATTCCAGTAAAACCAGAGGTTAACAAATCAACAATTTGTGGTTGACTAAGTTCAGTATTACTTAGGTAACTATTGGCAGCCATTGACATGTGATTTAATTTTTCTAGTATTTGGTGCTCACTTAAACCATCTATATTCCATTCATATAATTTATTAGAAGAAACAGAAAATTGGTTAATTAAATTATTTTCTTCATACTGTAAATCAGGAGGGGTTGGCCTAGAGTACCAATTTTTGGTAAGGCTAGTAGGGTTTGCTGGGGGGTTGTAAAGGCGATTTATTTCTTGACCAGAGAATTGTTTTTGCAAGTTTGTGATTTCTTCATCAGAAGAGGTTTGACTAGAGATATGGGAGTCGTGGTTTTGTGTAATTGTAGCAAGTTGAGGTGACTGTGGTTCTAATTTAATTGCAATTTTTGTGAGCAAATTTTCAATTTTTTGAATATTTTGATTTTGGTTTAGACTAATTTGTTCTCTCTTCTCAGGGAGATGGATGAGAGGTTTTTCAATATTTTTACTGGATGAGGGGATGCTACAAGAAGATCCTTCATCTATTTTAGTTTCTATTTTATCCAATTGTTTACTAATTGTTGTGAGACATTGATTAGTGTAATTAATTTGTTCAGCTATTTGCTTACATTCAGTTCTATCAGTTGGTAATTTGAATGAAGATGCTGATATAGCAGATCCTTTATAATTAATAATGATTGAATCTAAAGGAGGGTGACTAGCCGTTGTAACAGTATTGTCTGATTTTGTCCATTTTACTTTTGTAAGAGTGTTGACTTTTTTGTAATATTTTTCCAAGTAATCGAAAAAATAAACTTCAATTCTGGATTCTTCCATAAATGTTTCCCAACGAGCTAAAATTTTTTCTTGTTTACTAGATGAATATTTAGCAAAATAATTTTTTCTTTTTTGTTTATTTTCTTTTGACTTAAATTCAAAATATAATTTATCAAAATTTATTTCAAAAGGTTTATTTAAAACTAGTAAAGTTGGATCAGTTGGTTCTTCAAAATCTGTTTGAGTTAGAGACCCTTGAGAGGTGTCTTCATCCTCAAATTTTGACTGTGTAGAATAACAAGGTTTACTAATTTGTGAACTTGATTCAACACCTTTTAATTTAATACTTGGATCAATTAAATTTTTGTCCTTCCTAGGCAAAGTAGTTGAACTATTTGACCTATCAATAGCTACTGAGCTATTTGATCGACTCAATCCTCTGATTCTCAGAGGAGGGTTTACTCTTTGTTGATCAAAACTTATCCTAACTGTGCCATCTAAATATTGTTGAATATAATCTAAATCAATTATGTCATTTTGGAGTTTCTGTGGGAAACTCTCATTTTCACTAAGCCAACTGGCTGGTAACTGGATATCACTCCAAGAAATTATTTTAGGTACTTGTACATTAGCATTTGTGCTACTTTGTATAAGTACAGTTTTATCTTTGGGGCTTTTGACTAATGCATGAATATTTAAATTAGTTTTCATACATTTATAGTAAATACGATAAATTAATGCAATTGACTGACTACCTTCAAGCATTTGGGTAATTGCTCCGGCAGTTTGAATATTTAAAGTTAATGCTTTCAAAATATTTTTATCTTTTAAACTAAGGGGTAAATCGGGGTAACAGTTAAAATAAACTGGACCGTTATGTAGACTTGACTCCATTAAACCAAGTAGACTATCACTATAGACAGTGAGTCTACTGTCTCGTAAAGATAATAGGACTGAGGAATTTAATCCTCTTCTTGTTAATGGTTTAATTGCAACTTGTATTAATCCTACATGAATGTAATTATATCCTCGTTCAAGGTGACGTTTGACTGATTGTTGACTAAGGAGAGAACATCTCTCTTCTTGTTTAGTAATAGCACAAACATGTTCAGCAGTTTTAGCAACTTGGTCGGTACAAAAAGCATCATCTAAAAAACTTGACTTGTAAATTTCTTTTACTGGGATTTTAGGTATATTCCAATTTCCTAATCCTGTATCTAAATCTTGATACTCATGTTCTTCTTGGTTGACTATGTTCGCTAACTCAGATAGAGAAGCCATTGAAGAACTGGCTGAAGAACTACACTTAAATAATCTATTCATTGTGTTTAATCCTACAGATCCTTCTTTTAGTATTTTAATCCTAAAGATTTCTTAATTAATATTTTAATCCTAAATTATCATGATAGACACATACCCTGCGTAACACATACCCTAAGTTTTTCCCAACCCCTTCACTGCCCTACCCTGGGACTTACCAACGGGGACCTTTTACGGATTTCTCAAGGTGGCCAGAGGACAAGGTGGTCGACCGATGACAACCGGACTGAAATACTAACTAAAATTTCAGCAGGACTAAAAGACTAAATGAAAATTGAGTAGGAAAAAATACAACTTACAGATTACTTGAGTTTAATTCTTCAACTATATCCTACTTGGCTCTGATACCATGAGTTGGCGGACATAGTCAACCAAGAAGAACATGAGTATCAAGATTTAGATACAGGATTAGGAAATTGGAATATACCTAAAATCCCAGTAAAAGAAATTTACAAGTCAAGTTTTTTAGATGATACTTTTCGTACCGACCAAGTTGCTAAAACTGCTGAACATGTTTATGCTATTACTAAACAAGAAGAGAGATGTTCTCTCCTTAGTCAACAATCAGTCAAACGTCACCTTGAACGAGGATATAATTACATTCATGTAGGATTAATACAAGTTGCAATTAAACCATTAACAAGAAGAGGATTAAATTCCTCAGTCCTATTATCTTTACGAGACAGTAGATTCACTGTCTATAGTGATAGTCTACTTGGTTTAATGGAGTCAAGTCTACATAACGGTCCAGTTTATTTTAACCGTTACCCCGATTTACCCCTTAGTTTAAAAGATAAAAATATTTTGAAAGCATTAACTTTAAATATTCAAACTGCCGGAGCAATTACCCAAATGCTTGAAGGTAGTCAGTCAATTGCATTAATTTACCGTATTTATTATAAATGTATGAAAACTAATTTAAATATTCATGCATTAGTCAAAAGTTCCAAAGATAAAACTGTACTTATACCAAGTAGCACAAATGCTAATGTACAAGTACCTAAAACCATTTCTTGGAGTGATATCCAGTTACCAGCCAGTTGGCTTAGTGAAAATGAGAGTTTCCCACAGAAACTCCAAAATGACATAATTGATCTAGATTATATTCAACAATACCTAGATGGTACAGTTAGGATAAGTTTTGATCAACAAAGAATAAACCCTCCTCTGAGAATCAGAGAATTAAGTAGATCCAATAGCTCAGTAGCTATTGATAGGTCAAATAGTTCAACTACTTTGCCTAGAAAGGATAAAAATTTAATGGATCCCAGTATTAATTTAAAAGGTGTTGAATCAAGTTCACAAATTAGTAAACCTTGTTATTCTACACAGTCAAAATTTGAGGATGAAGACACCTCTCAAGGGTCTCCAACTCAAACAGATTTTGAAGAACCAACTGATCCAACTTTACTAGTTTTAAATAAACCTTTTGAAATAAATTTTGATAAATTATATTTTGAATTTAAGTCAAAAGAAAATAAACAAAAAAGAAAAAATTATTTTGCTAAATATTCATCTAGTAAACAAGATAAGATTTTAGCTCGTTGGGAAACATTTATGGAAGAATCCAGAACTGAAATTTATTTTTTCAACTACTTAGAAACATATTACAAAAAAGTCAACAATATGGAAAAAGTAAAAAAGAAAAGGTCAAGCCAGCCTGTTTTAAATCCCATCACTATTAGTGATACCCCATCATCTAACAATAGTAAATTAGAAATCGAGGAATTTAAAAAATTAAATGTAATCACCAAAAATTTACCAGAAGAAGAATTATTAATTGACCTAATCAGTAAAATAGATGATTCTGAGTTAAAGCAGAAATATATTAGTCGCCTTAAGCAGATTTTACTTCAAAAATCTCATTCCAATACATCATCAGAAAATTCTGGTAAAAGATTAAACAAAGTCCACACTGAAGTCACTTTGCAAGATTTAAAGCAGGAAGCTAATCTTATTCAAAAAGATATTACCAAACTAAATAAGTCTCAATCTAGTAAAGAAATTACCACAATTCCTCAAAATCACCAAACATCTGATCAACAAGAATACTACCAACAATGGTATGCCAAAGTAAAATTAGTAATCCATGATTATCAAATTGAAATCCCTGCCCTCATTGATACAGGAGCAGATTTAAATTGTGTTCAAGAAGGTATAGTACCCACTATGTACTATCACAAAACAACAGAACAATTGACTTCTGCTAACGGTAGTAAAATGGTAATTAATTACAAGTTGCCCAAAGTCCATGTTTGTCAAGAAAAAATTTGTTTTAGGACTTCTTTTGTTCTAGTTCAAGATTTATCTGACAAAGTAATTCTGGGTACCCCTTTTATCTATTTACTTTATCCTTTTACAACTACTGAAGAAGGAATTACTACTAAACCTTTTGGTCAACAGGTAATGTTCAAATTCTTAACACCACCAGAACAAAGAAAATTGAAACAATTAACATTACCACCTACTTATAAAATAAGTCAAAAAATGAACCAATTAAAATTTTTACAGGAAGAAATTAGATACAAAAAAATTGAAGAACAACTCACCAATAAACTCCTTAGTCAACAAATTGAAGATTTTAATAAAAGATTAAAAGAGGAAGTTTGTTCTAATCTTCCCAGTGCTTTTTGGCATAGAAAGAAACATATAGTAACTCTACCATACATAAAGGATTTTAATGAAGCCCAAATCCCAACAAAGTCAAGGCATATTCAAATGAACCCTGAAGTTATGGAAACCTGCAAAAAAGAAATAAACGATTTACTTAGTAACAATATTATTAGAAAAAGTAAATCACCTTGGTCATGTCCAGCTTTTTATGCTAACAAAAATGCTGAAAAAGAAAGAGGAGTACCAAGGTTAGTCATAAATTATAAACCATTAAACAATGTGTTAGAATGGATCAGGTATCCGATTCCAAATAAAAAAGATTTAATTAATAGATTAAGTAAAGTAGTAATCTTTTCAAAATTCGATTTAAAAAGCGGATTTTGGCAAATCCAGTTACATCCCGATGATAGATATAAGACAGCTTTTACTACCCCCTTTGGTCATTATGAATGGAATGTAATGCCTTTTGGATTAAAAAATGCTCCCAGTGAATTTCAAAATATAATGAATGAAATATTTAACCAATTCAGTCATTTTATTATAGTATATATAGATGATGTTCTCATCTTTTCTAACTCAATTGAAGAACATTGGAAACATTTAGAATCATTTATTAAAACTATTAAACATAATGGATTAGTCATTTCTGCTCCCAAGATTAAATTATTCCAAACAAAAGTAAGATTTCTAGGTTATGATATTCACCAATCAACTATAGTACCAATCAGTAGAGCCATTCAATTTGCTGATAAATTTCCAGATGAAATTATTGACAAAAATCAATTACAAAGATTTTTAGGATCCCTAAATTACATAGCAGAATTTTATAAGGACCTTAGGAAAACTTGTCAGCCTTTATTTGAGCGTCTAAGGGACAATCCCCCTCCTTGGTCACCAGTACACACCTCCATAGTCAAGCAAGTCAAAACATATGTAAAAACATTATCATGTCTAGGTATTCCTACAGTCAATTCTTTTAAGATTATTCAAACTGATGCCTCTGACATAGGATATGGTGGTATCCTCCTACAGAAAGTCAATCCTACTTCCCCTGAGCAAATTGTCCGATTCCATTCTGGTCTATGGAATAAAACACAGAGCAATTACAGTACTATTAAAAAAGAAATTTTATCATTAGTTTTATGTGTTTCAAAATTTCAAGATGATATATTAAACCAAAAATTCCTAGTCAGAATTGATTGCAAAAGTGCAAAGTATGTTTTAGAAAAAGATGTTAAATATATTGCTAGTAAACAAATCTTTGTTAGATGGCAGTCAATTTTAAGTATTTTTGATTTTGATATTGAATATATTAAAGGAGATCAAAATTCCATTCCAGATTTTCTTACTAGAGAATTTTTATTTAGCACGACATAAAATTACTTTCCAGCTATTAAAAATTGTTTTCTCAGCAGCATTCATTGTATTTAACATTAAATTTATTTGCATTTTAGTCATGGCAGAGAAAAGCAAGAAACCTACCTCCACTACAAAAAACCAACTTGCACTTCCCCCAACTGATTGCGGAAACAGGTACCAAGTTCTTGGGTAAGTACCCAAAACTAGTTACAGTTCTGCACTAGTTCATGCTCCCTCACCTAGTCACAATATTACACCACCCAATTCAAACCCTCATGCTGATCCCTTTTCCTCGATTCAAACTATTCAACCTAGTCAACGAAGATTCCCTTACCCAGCAAGAACTACAGAATATGTTCTCAAATCAGTCACCACTAATCTCTTCTCCATTGAACCAGTCCATAAAAATATTCAAAACCCAGTTGAACTAGTCAAAGCCTTTTTCCCTCCAGGATGGCATTTCATCCCTGCTCACCCAGCTAAAACCCTTCCTTTTTACAAGGACATCCTTCTTCACCACAAATCAATTCTGATAAAACCCATTAATGACAGAGTCAATCCAACTAAAGTCATTTACCATTCCCTTTATATTCACAACATAGTCAGCCTGGAAGAATGGGGCTACCCATCACTACTCAGAGATCTTCCAAATCATCCCATTCAATATAATTATTATGATTATATTGATGCATGGTTCAAAGTCATCCTCCATGAGAATGAGTCTTTTTCTCATTCCTGGTTCTTTTCGTTTGATCATAAATTCAAATCAGTAATTCCATCTTGGTTCTCCCGCTGGTGGCACCAAAATGGAGCCATTCCAGACATTTTACCCAGTGAACTCATGGACCAAGTAAATTACTTTTCCACTCTGTACCCAGTCAATAGTCACACAAGTCAATTTCCAGTGCTACTGTTATTTATGGCAAAATACAAAGTTCCATGGATCTTCAAATGGAAATATGGTATCAATAACACGATAGTCAATCGCCAGTATTTGGTAAAATGGTGGGATGCATACAAGCATCAACGCGTTATTGATCAAGTCAAAGAAGAATTCCCAGTCAAAGTTCCAACACCAGTCAAAATTCCAGCTATACAGGTTCAAGTTCCACAGATTCAACCAAGTTCACCTACATTTTCTACTATTAGACTTGGAAGTCCAACACCAAGCTCTTCCAAGCCTTCGAAATCCAAGTCAAAAATCAAGTGCTCCCAATTATTAATGTTAGCACAACAGTTAATTGTTCAAGCCAGTCAAGAAGAAGATGATACATCATCTGAAGAGTCAGCTACAGCAACATCTCACAGGAATCCATGTGGGTCAGCTTTCCAAGATGCCCAGGACCCATTTGCCTGAAGTCATTATTTCTACTTTTGGCCCCACCAGCACCAAAAGTAGAGACAGTCACAGTCAAGAGAAGTAATCATTTCTACTTTGGGCCCCACCAGCACCGAAAGTAGAAACAGTAACCTACTTTATTTACTGTATTCACGTGAATTTACTGTTTAATGTTTGTAATTTCTCTGATCCTTATTCTATAAAAGGATCCGAGAAGCCAGTTAAAGGGGAGAACAGAATAGAACACAATAGAGAGAGAAGTAAGAGAGTAAAAAGGGAGGAGAGAAAACGAGAGAGGTTTTAGAGAGAGAAATTCTCCTACCACTTCCCCTGTTCCTCTTCCTCTGTAGTACACCCAGTCACTGCTGAGTATCAATATACTTTAGCAACCATTGTAACCCAGTAAACTGTCATGTACTGTTTCTGATTCAGCAATTGAATTCAGATTGTTGTAGTAAGTAATTTATTTTAGTAATTTTGTTGTTCGAATTACTAGTAAAGCTATTCTATAAAACTATAGAGCTATTATATACTTGAATTATTCATTGTTCAGATTCAAAGTTACTATTCATAGTACTGTTCATTACTATTCACGACACTATTCACTCACGAAATTACTATTCATCCGTCACTATTCATCATAGGTACCATAGGTTCCATAGGTTTTGTTTGATTTCTCGGGTAACTTTTGATTCCTCTGGTTTCTTTTGGTAAACATTAGGATAGTATAGGTTTTAGTATAGGTTTTGCTTTTATATGATTCCCCAGTAAACGTTATTCCCCATTTCCACCTCTGTCTTTATCACTCTGACCCACATGTTATATATATATATATATATATATATATATATATATATATATATATATATATATATATCGTGTTCTATATTGATTTTAGCATTCTGTGTGATTGTATTCGGAGCCAACATTGCTGGTCGAGTCCGGACCGAAACCCACTGCTTTTTCCGAAAATCATAGGCCACGGTTTTTTTAAAAAAAAAAGAAAGAAAGACAGCCGCGGGAAAGATTGAAAAGTTTAAGAATAATTACAGTTTAATCCCTTGAGTTAGAATAGCATTTAAAACCACCCTAGAGAATATGAAATAATAATATAAGTCCTCAAGTTAAATATTTTCAGTTCATTGTTAAATTTATCGCATGATTAGTTTTATCGCATGATTGTTTTATTGTCGCACGATTAATTGTTGTTAGCCTGTTAGCATGTTTCGTAAAAATGTGGAACTGTGTGATATGTTATTGTACTGATAGATTGGACAAATACGTTCCTAGGTTGGTTGTGAGATGCGGATTTAACTTGTTAGACATGAAAGTAGGATTAATGGAAAAGGATAATAAAATGAGAGGATGAGATTTGGATTTCGGGTTTGGAACCCGTGGTGATGTAGGGATTGGAGATTGATTGGTGGTGAATTTGTGAATTGTTGGTTTACAAAACCCTGGGTACGGCATGGTGGTGGTCGGCTCTCGGATATTGGGACGGGTCATTAGGGAGGCATTGTGTTTGTGTCACAACCCGGGCTCGAATGTGCTCGTGTGCGTATTCGGTGAAGTTTTATCCGAATTTATGGTCGCGGATGGGATACCGAGTATATAACTTAGGTATCTTTCATCCGGATCTAGAAAAGGGGAGTCAAACCACACCAGTGTTTATGCCAGAGGTTATGGGTAGGAATGGATCTGTGGATAAGATCCGAGATTTCACTTAGGTTAAAGAATAGTAATGAAATAATGGATTTGTTCTCTTTTGGTGATATTCTTATTGCATTCCTATTATATATCTTGTTGCTTGTAAATTATGGGTTCGGATGGGTTTAGGCTACTGAGCGTCATCGCTCACAGTACTATGTTATCTTGGTAACTCAAACGCCAAGTACCGAAGACGGAACAGAAGTGTCGTACGATTCGATCGAGTTCAATCCTAATGAGGAAGAAGCTGAAACCCTTGGTTTCCGTGCGCATAGTCGCTCTGATAAATTTAAGTTGATCTTATTTTGGAAGATTCTAAATTTATTTGAAAATTGTAATATTTTGATTTATTCAAAATAGTAGTAAAATAATGACATTTGCTTTTGAAATGGTGATGCAGTAAATCGATGAATTTCTTTTGTGGAAATAATCTTTTCATTTTTTTTTAATGTCTCCGAATTTTCGGAGCGTTACACTAACCACCCCCTCAACCACCAACCGCCACCTACAGCCAGCGCGTCACCCCTACAGCCATTGCCGAACCCAACAATAGCTGTAGGGATAAAGCCCAAAAACCCAATGCCTTCCGCCGCAACCCCAATTCGCCATTAGGCAAAATCAAGAACCATCCAACAATGAGAACCGAAGGGAGCCCGCCCAGACAAAAAATAGATCGTCAAGCCATTAGCCCACTAGAACCAATGCACCCAGCAAAACGACGATTTGAAGCAACGGTAAAAGAAGCAGAGAGAGGCGGACATGGGAGAGTAGGGGAAGAGGCAAGAAAAAAAACGAGGAAGCCTGGGGGAGGAAGAAGAGCCCCCCCCCCCGTGGGATCGCCGCTTGAAAAACGCCCAGTCATTTCCTATTCTAGAGAGGGAGGGAGCGTCTATTTGTTTCTCGATAGGATTTCAAACGAGACTATCATGCATCATTTCCAAAGTATTGAAAAGTCATAGAGGTCGAACGAGGGCAACCACTAACACCACACACACAACCCGCCCGCCCCCCAACCAAATGGGATCGCCGCCTGAAAAACGCCCAATCGTTTCCTATTCTAGAGAGGAAGGGAGCGTCTATTTGTTTCTTGGTAGGATTTCAAACGAGACTATCATGCATCATTTCCAAAGTATTGAAAAGTCATAGAGGTCAATTGAAAGCAATGCTGCGTATATTAATTAATGTACATCTACGTACTTTTTGATTACTTGTTAATTTAATTATTTCTTTCAATTAACAAATAGGAAAAAAGAAGAAAAATGATAGTATCAAAACTATTTTTGTTTGTGCCAAAATCCTAGTGCATAAAAGCTTTCTACGTTGCACATGGTACAAAAAATTTATGCTACAATTTTGACACAAACAAAAACAGTTTTAGCATTAGCTACATCCAAAAAGAATCATGCGTAGTTCTAAATTTTGCCCCACTAGTCAAAAATCCTACCTCCGCCCCTGTTCAAGTGGCTATTAATTTCCGATGCAACTTGATTTTTTGATTGAAAAATTAGGTGTTTAAGGCTCTCTTCAAATTAAAGAGTTTGGACCATGATGATAAAACCTCACTAGAGCTCACGAAGATACATATCCCGTAGTGCCTTAGCACAGTGCACAGCGCAGTAGGAGAGAGAGAGAGCTGTTTGTTTGCAACTACTCACCGGATATTCGGAGATTACAAAAAAAACTACTCACCGGAGATCTGGTCAAACTGCCCTAGCAGGATGAGAGATACAAACATTTGAAATAGCATGAATAACAAAGATATGGTAAGTGATGCACAATTCTTAAGCTATAAGTCATCATTCAACTTGATATTGCTTATCAGCCTCATCAATTTCATACAGAATGACAATCCTCGTCTTAATGTCATATTACCAAAACGAAGCACAAAAAGAAAATTTGTGTACTTTCTCAATATCAGCAGGAAATCTGCAGGCAGAGGCAATCTTCCCAATTTGTTACAAAATGTGCTCGAAACCCACCCTCCTATATAATGGCCTTGATCTCAGAATATGCCTTTGCCTCTATATGCAACGTTAGACGGTTATACTTAACTAGCCTTCATCTCTGCAGACTGCAGTGTTTCAGCCAAGATCTTCGAATGTTTGCCATTTGCGAAGAAGATAGCCCTGCAGAATAAACTAAGACGAATAACTACTTTGGCTTGAAGGTATGCATCAAGGAATAAGTAAGTTGTCAATAAGCTCATCCATTGGGAATAATAGGATCTCTCAACTTTTTGTGAAAATTACAATGTCGTCAAAGAAGAATCATGCATGGGGCCTGAAAGTGAAGTAAACAGTCAACTTGTTGAGTGTTTTCCCTTTTAATGTGCATTTCTTATGTCCCAGAGAGAGATGAATAAAATGAAAGTACAAAGTGCAGTTCTGGGTCCCAAGTCATCAGGCGAAAAAATTGGCTGCCCTAGTTAAAATCAGGAGGATCAGTCGTCAATCACAGGATTAGGAGATTTTCTCATGCAAACAGCAGCAGAAGACAGGCTGAATCGGGAAATTAGAGGATCATGGAGAGGAATGTCGAAGCACAATATGATCCATCTGCCCAGCCAATTGTATTGGAAACTATGCAGAAACTAATTCGAAAACAAAGATCAAGGAACCAACCGCATTCTTCGAGCCTCATGAAAATACAGCACTAACAAATGCCTCAGCGTCAAAGGGTTGGAGGTCTTCTACGCCTTCCCCGACACCCACAAACTTTACAGGAATGCCAAGCTCATCAACCACACTAACCTGCAAACAGAAGTTACAGCAGCAGAACCACCAAAATCACCAAAACTACACAGAAATGCGGGTATGCAGATACACATTACGAAGAACCATCATGGTAAGGCGTCCGTATAAACGGAAGCAATACAAGTATGCCTAGAAAACATAGCTAGCGTACCACACAGCCACCTCTAGCAGAACCATCAAGCTTTGTCAAAATCAAACCAGTTACTCCGACTACCTGCCAATGAAGGTTCTGTCAAACAGATTCATAACTGAGATTGCACAATGAAGTAGTAGTTTCTTTTGCATGAACCGACATTCTTATCGGCCTCATAGAATGATAGAAAGCAGTACTCGGTATAACCAGGCTATTCACTTATATACAAACGATATCAAATACAAGGACACAATCCTTTTTGTTACTCAAAACAGTCAACTCACACAACACTCAGACCACACCCCCATCCCCACCCCAAAATAAAAAACCAAGGAAGACTAAAGCGGCAAAAACTATTGGAAAAATATGGCAGAGCATTTGAGACATTCCCTGCCCTGAATAAAAAGAAGATAATGAAGTAAGCAAGCTACTTTATCTTTAACTATAAGTATAATCTTCTTAAAACTTTCACAAATCCTTGATTCAAACACAGCCTAAATGGAAGTAAATCCATCAAAGAGACCAACAGTGAAACCACTTCACTCTTACCGTCCTTCAGCATTTAGCTTATTTTCTCTCTTCTTTTCTACCCATGATGCTATGCCTTTAGGCATGGCAGGACTGCAGAAGGGTGGAACACCATTTGTGTGCTTAGCCACAAATGATTAATGTAACCATAATTCAATTCAGTTTAAATTTTCTTTCTTGCTAAAATGAAGTAACATAGATTTCATTTAAGAATAGGGTGGTCCTATAGGGAGTTTAAGAAGTTTATAGATCTCACCTAGAGTAAAAAAATAACTCTTATTTGGATGGAAGAAGAAAGTGCCATCTAGTATGTTTCATGCTAAAACAGATATCATTTACTCTCTCAACTAAGCGAACTCCATATATGTCTCCCTTCCATTCTACTATTTGTTTGCCAGCTTAAACAAGGCCAACAGACTCTCTGTGAATGTAGAAGAAGATATTTGCAATGTCAGCTAAGAAAGAAGATTTTTGATATTCAAGAAAATAGACAATCCATAGCTGATTCTTCGATAATACATTGAGTGCACATAACTCCACAGGCAGTAGCAAGACAAGTCTTTTATACACGTCTATATACATGCACATGTATAAAGCGTGTCATAATTTCCCTTGATCAGATTTCTTCGAAACCCGTGTCGGTTTTAAATAGGACAGAGAACACATGATACAAGATATTTAAGGACGTAAACACTGTTCATAATACTGTTTATCAACGGCATAGGAGAATTACCTCGTTGAACTCCCTCGCCTGTGGAAGCATATTCAAGCCAGTTGTCCCATCCAGAACTAAAAGGATTTCCTGTGAAGGTTGTGCAAAAATTGTGAAGAAAACTGAGTTATCTGAGTGACAAAGTAAGGTGTGCGAATTTGGCAGTGTCAAAAAGGAAACTCCACCTCTGGTCAAAACAGAAAGAACGAAAGAATGAAACTCCGCCACAATGATCCAGATATATAAGATGCACAAAAGGAAGACATAAAACTCATTGCCAAGAAAGGTCCAAGCGCAAGCAAATTCAGATATGGGTTCTAAGTGACAAGAATCTAATTGGAAATCTTTGAGAAGGGGAGAAGAAAATTACTGATCAACGAAAATGTCAACATGTGACTAATGTCCAAAGGTTACTGCAGAAGCGGCAGATCTAATTATTACCTATTTACTGCAATTTCTACTGAAGGAGAATTTAGCTATTTCTAACAACCACCATGCAGCCACAACAGATATAATATCCAGCTATAAGCCTGAAACCATACCGAGATTGATAACACTAATTTTGAATGACAACAAGAAGAAAATGCTGAGGATCATGATAAACCTTGTAGCTTTTTCAAATATAGCACAAGCAGACACTTCATTTATCCCCAATAGTGTCAACATTTGACAGCGACATAGTTAAAATTTCAACGATTTCTTCCCTACCAATTTGCAAACTCATTCTACATTATGTCAACTCAATTCCCTAACAACATAAAATGGCAACTGGGAAAGATAAAATGTCTTGCGAGTTCAGATCTGCCTACCAGTAGATAGAACAAAAGTATATCAAAGAACAAAGTGATTATTTTCAAAAGGGACATGAGGTTTATACAAAAGGATGGCCTCTTGGAAATTAAAACCTACTGGCATCAATAATTCTAAACTCTTGAGCTAGATCAAAATCACATCAGTAATACTAAACCTACGAGAGAAAGGGACCAAAACTCTAGCTTACATTTGGGGCACCAGCAACAACTTTGCCGACAGCATTCTTGCATGCAATCAATTCTTCCATCAGACTGTAATTAGTGTGTAGACCTGAAAAAAACACAATCTTACTAAATTACCTCTAACCTAAAGTAAGATTAATCCCAGCTGCACATGAAAGTTCATTGTACTTACGCCCAGATGTGTCGCACAAAACAACATCGAAGCCACCTTGTTTCCCTCTTTTAACAGCCTGTGATAGAACTATTCAGAAAGAACTTCAAGATCATATGTTAGCATTATATCATCGCAGTCATATATTTGGGGACAATCTTTAGAGACAGAGGAGGCCAAACTAAAATCCATCAGGTTTGCTCGGTTTTTTGCCTACCTGATGATGCTTTTGCCTTCTCTTTTTCAGCTACAACAATCTCACACCCTGTCCTCTCAGCCCAAATTTCCAGTTGATCACTAGCAGCTGCTCTAAATGTATCACCAGCTGCCATCAATATCTGACAGTAAGAGTTTCAAACTGTAAAAACAGCAAAGATGAGGAATCTGATTGTACTAAAAAATCTCGTCTTGAAAGCATAGCATAGCTGCATAACATTCAAGATAAGAGCAACTCACCTTAGCCCCTTCCTTCTTCAACCTGTGAGCCAGCTTTCCTGCACTCAAGAATCCAACATTTTTTGTTATTTCTTGCATCTTCAATACTTGAAACAGTAAACTATGATTTAAATTTTCTTCTGTTAAATAGAAGTGTCGCCAATGAATTCACATGAATTAGTGGTGCGGCCAAAAAAAGGAATCTTTTCCAACTCAAAATGTCCATGGTGGGGAAATTAGGAAATGGAAGACCATATGGGCTTTCATTACTGCAGACCCTTTCATTGCCAACAAAGCCAATGCAACTGAAAAGTGTAGCGGATAGGAAGCGGCTTCAACCCATTTAGTGAAGTAGTCGATAACCACCAAAATGAACTCATGTCCATTAGATGCCTTTGGAGTCACCTTCCCAATAATATCACTGCCCCAAACTGAGAAGGGCCATGGTGTGGTCATGCTGGTCAACTCAGTTGGTGGCATATGCACAAGGTTGGCGTGAATCTTACATTTGTGACATCTCTTGACAAACTCAGCAAAAAAGCCTTAAGAGAGAAGAGTACAGTCAAGGAATTAGGCTAGGTCAGACGCAATCGAAGAGTAAAATATCTGTATGATTAAGCCGCGGGTCTGATCTAAACAACTTCCATATATCTCTAAGAATCTTAAAAGTTGCTTCATATCTAGTAAAAAGCATTTGATTCATTTCGTCTCCTTCAAAGGAGATACCTGTTTACGGTACTGATTCCATCGGAAGAGAGAGAAGCTTAAAGTAAGTAGGAGTCGATCATAGCTTGCTGCTGAAAAACGTAATAGGCTAGCACGGATCGCTTCCACAACTGATACTGAAGTCCATGCAAAATCAGATACCTCAGTTGATGAAAAGAGGGTTGGAAACTGATCCTAGTAAAAAAAAATGTGTAATTGGCAAGAGTCGGCTTGAATTAAAGCTCGCAACTACTCATTCTCGTAAGTACCTATTCAGTAGATAGACGTATAGGATGAGTACGCAAGTCTGGACTTCCTTCCTAATCATAGGCATCAGACGATCCAGACGTTATATCTCTTTCGTCTCCTGCTCCGAACCTTACTGCTGGCTATTTGCTTTCTTGTTTGCTATGCACCAGCTAGCCTTTATCCTTTCTTCAAGCAGGTTTATCAACGTTTACCTCATGGTCCTTGTCAAACTACTAGTTAGATATACGTAGACATATACACCAATAAACTAGCTTTTCCTAGAGGAACCCGGTAGGCTAACGATCTCCTACATAAGCCAGGAGATGAGGTCATATGTGTTAGTAACTAAAATCTCACAATTTTGGCTTTGTATCTTTTGGAATTTGGATCCAATTGAATTCAAAACATATTACATATGAATACTAGGTCAAGAACCATAAGGAATCATGACCATACGAGACCATCAAATGATTGACTGTGGTTTGCTATCGGAAATAATTTATTGAAATGAATGATTTTGTAAGCAACTAAGTCCGACCACCAAGAAACCAGATTCCAGTTATGTGTGATCCAATCAAGTTTGAAGAGATTTACACCCATCTTGACGTATTTCATCTGGTTTGCAGCTAAATATTTTACAGCAATTTTGAAAGAGGCGAAGAGTCCAATCTTTGTTGCTCTATTCAGCACGAAGCAAATAAAAATCAAAAATCAAACAAATATGGTAACCACTGTCATGGTAGAATGGGCATAACTAGAGTGTCGTTGACTTGTTGTATATCAAACTGTTTCTTTGATTTTTCATAAATTCCCCAGCACAACAATGTGTTAAGTAAACTGCAAGGATCCATCAAAAGATCAGTTCTCTCTCGTACCAAGAGATGTCGTTTTTCCACCTCCATTGACACCTACAATCATTACGACAGCAGGTTTCCTGGTAGTACAATGAAAATGAAACAACGACTAGGGAATTAGCTTCACTCCAATCAGCAGTAAAACCACACAAAATAAAAGTTCAAACCTTAAAAGTACCCCAAACCTGAATCCAAGTTGAAGTTCCGTTTTAGTCCCTTTTGTAGTTAACAATTCCAAAACACTCCTCTTCAATGCATCCTACAACCATCAAAACACATCCCACCATCTCTTAAAACAAATTAGCTAATGCTAGCTGGGAACCTAGAAATATTGATAACGGCAATTGGATATGCACCAATGTTTAGAACCCGAGACAATAAATCATCTATCTAGCTTAATATGACTTTTTACTGGAACCAACGCAACACCAAAATGAAAAGGGAGTGGAATTACTATCTTTTCTTTCCATAATTAACCAAATCTAGGTACAGTTTATATGAATTCAAAATAAGCAATATACCTTTATCTCGCTTCCCGATTTGAGCTTCCCAGCATATATGTCCTCCCGCAAGCACTCCACGATCTTTATAGTTATCTTTGGGCCAAAATCAGCCACCAGTAAAGCCTAAATCAAAGAGAATCCCCTAGTTTTCAAACCCTAACTGTAACATTTGCTGCAATTTCTTCCAAATTCAAATACTACCCTAGCAAGTGACAAGAACTTCAACTCCCTAGCTTTCACTGTGAACATTATAACTGTGTACAAACACCCACCAGCAACAACATAAATCAAAGAAACAGTACACCCTTCAAAACCTAATTTTAACATTTGCCACATATCTCTACAAATTCAAACAACACCCTAACCATTAACACAAACTTAGCTTTCAAATTGCACTTTTTCAACATTATGCCATTAATCAAGTATTTGGCTAGGTTCAAACAAATGTTTTGGATACCATACGGACTAGAGTACGGGTTTTCCAACTAGTACCGTTTCATTACCAATTAGATATGTCCAATGAGATATGGAGACGGAATACCCTCTTGGATTTATCTATTTTTAGTGTTATTTCCCCACATTAAAAGAAATTAACTTAAAATATACATTTATCCGTGAAAATGGCGAAGCCAGGATTTTGACCCAAAGAGGCCGGCTTAATAGACATTTGTACATTGAAATGATTCTACCCTAATAGAGTTAAAGCATACCAATCATTTTATTTTTTTCTTTAGGCTACTTTAAGAGTCACGGGCTTATTTATTTTTTATTTATAAAAGAAATTGAAAAATGAGAATGTAAAATAATCGATTTGCTATCAAATCAAACCAAAATTATTAAGATTATAAGTAGCTATACACAAATACTTATCAATAATATACAAAATCAAGTATATACAAAATTAAAATTCTAAAACTCGAGGGGGGGTGGGGGGGAAGAAGCCCCATAGCTCTGCCACTGGGTTTTATAAAAACGGAACCAATTGGCCAATACAGCACGGAGTTCAAACCCCTGGTTCAAACACAAATCAGAGATTACCCTTTGGATCAGTGGGGGTGGTTTTTGAGACGAGTGGGGGCATGGGACCCCACTGGGTTTTGGTTTTTTTTTTTTTCACTTGTAAATGATACTTAGGTAGAAACCTATACATTGATAACTTAGGTAGAAACCTGGTACCTCTGAGAAAATTTTTGAGTGCTTCAAATACATCGTCACATGCTTTTCCAACATCCTTCTCCACTATGTATCCATGTAAGGCTAAAGACTTAATGTACGAAATTCTATGAATTTCACTCACATGCTTTCCCAACATCCTTCTCCCCTATGTATTCAAGTAAGGCTAAAGACTTAATGTATGAATTTCACCTAAATATGTAATGGAGAAGAGTGTTGACACACCATGTGATGGATGTGACAGTGCTCCAAGACCACTAAATAATTAATTACTCCCGGCAAACCTCCATTCACTAAACTTTAGCCTATAACTACCACGTGTTTACGGAATTACAATTACTATCTCATCACAGAATTCAAGTCAAGCCAGGCTCCTTTTCATGTTCTCCCTTATTTCTCTCTTTCTCTTATTAAATCTATCAACAACTCCTCTCTAGATGTTTGTTATGATCACAGTGCAGTCCCACATCGGGAGTATGGGCTCCTGGTAGTGGGTTAATAAGTTCCTGGGCACCCTTCCCTCAATAGCTAGCTTTTGGGGGTGAGTTCTACCTGGGACTTGTTACATTGGTATCAGAGCCAGGTCGACCCTTGGGGATGACCCTCGACCCGGGTTGTCGGAGGTGTGCCAGATGGACACCTACCGCCGTGGTCCGGGTTGTCGGAGGTGTGCCAGATGGACACCTACCGCCGTGGTCGTCGGTTCTGAAAGAGGGTGGGTTTGTTATGATCACAGTGCAGTCCCACATCGGGAGTATGGGCTCCTAGTAGTGGGTTAATAAGTTCCTGGGCACCCTTCCCTCAATAGCTAGCTTTTGGAGGTGAGTTCTACCCGGGACTTGTTACAATGTTTATGTAGATGACGACTTGTTTAGAATTAACATTCGAATTTACAAAATTTCTAATAGTGATCTTGAAGAAATAGTTCAAAAGAAACTCAAATTAGGTGTATGGTCAGATTCTTAGAAAGGAGATAAACACTTTTTTTTTCTTCTTCCAAAACCAAGTTGCATGTGTTGGATTGTTTCCCCACTGATACCAAATTCTGCGCCACTGCTTTGGATTGCTTCATATCAAATGAATTTTCAACTTAAAGTTTGACCCAAAATATAAGATTGAGTAGAGGCCATGCAGAGAGAGAGAGAGAAACAAAGGACCTCTTCCAATTCGTCGAGAACGCGGTCGGTTTCGGAGAGGTTCCAGTAGAGGAGGAGTTCGTCAACGACGGCGAGATTGTCTCGGGTCTTGGAAAACCCGGAGAAGAGCTTATCCACGTCCGATTTTGCTTTCTCTTTGATCAAACGACCGAGTTTGGAGAAGAACCCGGTCTGACCCGAGGAGCATCTGAACCGGGAATGGCCGGCTCGGGTCCGAGGGAGGTCGAGAGGGACCGTGGTGATTGCGGCGTTACCGGCGTATTTGGAATTGGAAGGAGGAGAGAGAAAGAGAGAGGATAGAGGGTGGTGGTGGGTTGAACCTAAGGCCATTTGTTTTTGGTGTTATAAAAGCTTCGATGCGCGCTCTCTCTCTCTCTCTCTCTCTACTATGGCAATCGGGAGCGAAGAACTGAAGAAGCAGCAGTGACATCCAGACAACCCGCGTCCAAAACGACGTCGTCTGTGTTCTCCGACTCTCATTGTTCGCCGAATCAACACCCGTTAGGAGTATATCATTGTGGACATTCCAAATAAAAAATGGAACCAACTATTTGCAATCACAAATTTTTTAAGCCTAGACTGTTCTAAATTTAACTCACAAATTTTATAACAATTTTCTAAATGCAACATAACAAATATTCCTTAACTTCCAAAACTACTCTCTTCCTCCCCCTTCTATCTCTCCCGTTTCTCTCGTATGTTCTCCCCTGCACCACCACCAAACTCCATAACCACCATGGGAGTTCATCAACAACTCATCGTCAACGTCACCAACACCACTGTCACCACTGTTTTGCCCTTCTCCCTCTCTCCCCGTTTCTCTCTTCTCTGTCCGTTCACTACCACCACACCAGCTGACACCACCAACACCAGTAGCAGCAGACGCTTCCTCCACCACATTTGTCGGCCACAACCACCACCAACAAAACATATTCTCAGTTCTCTCTTCTCTTCTACTGTATACACCACCACCACATCTGAAATTTCAAACAAATTCCCCGACATATTCAAATACACATTTTTGAAAAATTTCTACAATTTCAAATTTTAAAACTTGAAAATGTTTACTAATTTCATATTCTAAAATCTGAACACTTTATAACGCATGTATTATTATTTTTTTTTTGTTAAAAACGTAGATTCTGACTGTTAAAAATGCAAAAAACGCAAATTTCAAATGCGTCATGCTCCGTAGAACGCATTCCTGAAATGCACGATTATTTTGCTAATGCGTGATGGGACTGGGTTTTTCGACGAAGAAATGCGAGTTCCATATGAAAATCGACGGCTGGCAACGGAGTCAGTGGCAGTTGCTGCGGTGGCGGATGTAACGGCGGCGGCGGCAGTAGTGGGGAGTAGGAGGAGGGGACGTGTGAGGTGGTGGTACTGATAGGTGGGAGGTGCAGATAAAAAAAAAAAGATTGGTAGGTGGGTTGGGGAAGAAGAGTAGAGAGGAAGATGACCTAAAATGACATCATTTCATTGAGGGTATTTTTGTCCATTTTTTAAAAGGGCATTTTTGTCTGAAAACCAATAATTTTAGAACGGGCTAGGCTTAGGAAATTTATGGTTGCAAATAGTCGGCCCCTAAAAAATTCAACAATATCTTTCTTGCGAGTCTTTTCGGTAGTGAATAAATTTTGAAAAAACATTCATTGCAATCCAGTTGTTAAGGTGTTTTCAGTAATGAATAAGTTTTGAGAAAAATTCCATTGCAATCAAGTTGTTAATGTGTTTTCGGTAGTAAATAAGTTTTGAGAAAAAATTCATTGCAATCGAGTTGTTAAGGTGTTTTTGGTAGTGAATAAGTTGTTGAAAAATGTCAAATTGTTTCCGGTAGTGAAAAAGTTATTAACAAGCAATGTCAAAAGTTAGGGTATGTGAGTGAAAAAGTTATTGAGAAGTTATTATTAACAAGTTACTCCCTCCGCCCCAATTTACTTGTCACGGTTCTATTCTAACCGGATAAAAAAACTAGTTATATCTTTAAATTGGTAATGAATTTTATATCCAATATGGATCTTGTTTAATAGATCTCGATTTGTTCTATAATACAATATTTTCAAAATCACCTAAAACGTTATAAATTACAAGATATAATCAATTGAAAAGTGGCACGAACTCCCAATAGTGACAATTAAATTGGGACGGAGGGAGTATTAGTTAGTGTGAATTACAAGATAAAATGTTAAAATTTGTTGATTAGTGTGAATGAGATGGTAAAAACACCTACGTTTTTTTCTCAATTTCTTGGTGGAAACACCCCTTAATCACTATAATAGGGTGTGTATAATAAGTACTTATTTTTTTAATTAAAAGTGATGTATTATGAAAGAATAACCTGTTTCGTAAAGCGAAAATTTACTTAGAATATAGAAAACTTAGAGGGACGGGGCCTAAATAAGTACTTATTTTTTGAATTTAAGGCAACGTGTTGTGAGAGAATGACATATCTCATAAAGCGGAAAATAAGTACCTAAAAAATAAAAACATTAGTGAAACGAGGCCTTAGGCTGTGTTTCCACTAGCAAAAAAAAAAACTTAGGTGTTTTTGGCATTTCATTCACACTAATTAACAAGTTTTTGCATTTTACACTTATAAAAAATTTACTAGCAACAACTTCTTTTCAATAACTTTTTCACTAACATACCCATCAACAAATTATTCACTAGTGGAAACAATTTGATATTTCTTACCAACGTATTTACTACCGAAAACAACTAACAAATTTTTAACATAATGTATGGAGGTATTCCCGAGCATATATAAATTAGCAGCTGAACAACGTGGTATAAGAGAGCATGTGGTAAATACGGTAGGTCGTATTACCACGTAAGGCAGAGAATGGCGATGTGGACCAGTGACATGAGGAGTCATTGGTCCAGGCAATCTGTTCGGCATATAAGGACAAAAGACATGAGAAGTCATTAGTCCAAATAATTGATGAAGACCAGTGACATGTGAAGTCATGGGTCCAAATGGACTGTTCGGCAATGAGATGGCCGAATAGGGAGAGAATTATTGAGAAAGTAACCTTAAATGTTAAGGCAGCAAGGAATGCTCTAGAAGGTTCCAGAACAGTGGTATCCTGTAGGGAATAAGACCCTGAGTATGTAGGGTCTTGGGAAGAGACCCAATAGGAATGAGATGTTCTGCCAGTCATGGAAAGGAGTTCTAAAAGGACTAAAGCAATTAAAAGATAAGGGAATGAGAATCCAAATGATTATGGGCTTCTGGTACGTGAAAGGAAACCCATGACAATAGGGATGCTTGAGCGGCAAGCATACATATGCCTATATAAGCAAGGTTAACTTAGAGGTAAGAGGTACGCAGAAAATAGCACTTGTTCTACACTTTCTTATTGATAATTAGGGTTTATTACTTGTACATGATACTAACTTAGGCATCGGAGGGCCTTTGCCACGAGAAGCAAATGTGCGCTCACCCCTTATCTATTTTGCAGATTAGGGTTCTGACAACGAATTAGGGTTTCGGTGAAGAGGCACGAGTAAGCTGTTGCAGTCCAGTGCAATCCGAAGCATCAATTATTTACATCCCCCTATAATTGGCGCCGTCTGTGGGAAATGAAAGAGTTCCCTTTAAAAAACGACCATGGTGGAAGAAAATCCATTAATGCCGCTCGACCCAAAAAACTTGATGGGAGGGGGAGGAGATAAATCCCCTCCAGGGGCTCTGAGAAAGCCCAATGGCAGGAAAACAACAAACAGAGATGACCATCTGATATTCCCAAATGACTCCAAGGACAGAGAGGGCAGGACGGCCACGGGCTCCACGAGAAGGAGCAAGTCCCACCGAAGAGGAAAGTCGGATGTACATTCACGGAGTATATACAACAGTGAAGATATCCTCGATAAAAAGAGGAAAGAAATTGAGGAACGCTCGTTTAATCAAAAAACGGGAGTACGAGATTCGAGAGTTACAACGGGTACGAGAACACCCAGAAGATTCTGTACTTTCACAAAGGAATTCCAAGGGAGACAGGCACGCTCTGGTAGTCCACAAAAAAGCTCTTTCACAAGGAAGAAGGAGCAGGAGCAGGAGTAGGAGTCCCACCCCAAGGCAATATGAAGCTTCTCCACAAAAAAGGAGCCGCAGAAGTAAAAGCCAAACACCAGAGAGGCGAAGGGCTTCTTCACGAAAAAAGAGAAGTAGAAGCCGAAGTCCCACCAAGGAGGAGGAGACCAGAAAACATCACCGGAATAGGTATGAGAGACTTAATGCTGATTGGGCCAAGGTTGCGGCTAGCAAAACCAAGGAACTTGAAAACAGAATGATGACTGCACAAGAAGCAGCACAGAAGGCCGTAAGCAACATAGTAGCTTCCCCCTTTGCAAGGAGGCTACAAAAGGCTAGGTTGCCGAGCAGAGTGAAGCACGGTACATTCATTCTTTACGAGACAAACGCGGATCCCATGTCTCACATACAGCACTATCAGCAGGCTATGTTCATGCACTGTAGAGACCCGTAAAATTCGTAAAATTGATTTAAATGTTTTCTAAGGAATAAAAAGGAGGAAAGTGATTCGAAATATCGAGAATTGGGGGTTAATGTGAAAAAGTGTTGCATTTAAGAGGTGAAAGTGTGATGTGTGTAGTGTGTATATAACTTATGTGTGTGTGAGGTAAGGAAACAATTTTCCCCTTTTCCTCTTTTCTCACTCTCCCGTTCCTCTCTCTCCTCTCTCGGCTCTCACTCTCACTCTCACCAAATTTCACCCAAACAACACAAAACCCACACAAAACAACCTTCAATCTTTCATTCCTTTGCTTAGTGAGGCTCGTATCTCGTTGGTTTCAGCTCGAAGGAAGGGTATCCCATCCGATTCCAAGGTTTGGAGCTAGGGTTTGGAAAATCATTTGGTTTCGTTCTTCAATCTTCGAGGTAGGGAGTTCTAACTTTCAATATATGTTTATGGATTGTTTCTTGGTGCTTGATTCTTGCCATTGTCCGTTGTTGTTGTTGTTGAAGCTGCTGTTGTTGTGAAACTCATGATAGCCTGTTGAAAACCTGCTCGAACAGCCATTGTTATCGATAACATTCTCCATGTTATCGATAACTTTGCATCCCAAAACCCAGAAAATCAATCGTTATCGATAACATTTTGCCATCGTTATCGATACCCTTGCATCTGGAAAGGCAATGACCCCATTGTTATTGATACCTTCCTTCATGGTATCGATAACATCATGTTTAATTGATCTCGACCCATCGTTATCGATATCATTCTTCAAGGGCATCGATAACATTATGTATTTGGACAGTTTTGCTGATTTTGATCCCTCCTCAACTATTTTGGGTTCCAGTCACTTCTAATCCACTCCAAACACTTCCCAAATGATCCCTAACATGATCACTCATTTCTAGTGACATCGTTAAACGTATCGATGGTTTTTAATGCACAAATAGATGTGATCTCATGAAAATCATTTTGTATATCAAAGTTGGGTTTGAATGATATGAACTAGTTGAAAAAAAGGATTTTAAGACTTTACAAACGCAACGAGAACATATCAGGACATCCTAAATGGGTAAAGTGCCTGGCAGAGGACATTGGGATCCTTCAATTGGCCTAATAGGAGCTATATGCTCGTATTTAATATCTCAGGACATCCCAAATGGGTAAAGTGGCTGGCAGAGGACATGGGGTCCTTAAATTGGCCCAGTTGGAGCTTCGGCTCATGACACATGTACAAGACACGTCTTGACATTATGGTGTTTTCAAAGTTCGCTCAGTGAGACACATGATTGGTTTTGAAAAACGAAAGGTCGGAATTGGATTGTTATTGTTGCCCTTTCATTGGTTTCGGTTCCCACTGTTCATCTCATGATCGTTCCAACATTTCATATGCATACATTGTTATATTAGAGCTTTCTACTGGGCTAGTGTAGCTCAAACCTTACTTCATTTTCAGGTACTAACTCGGGGCAATAATTGCATGCTTGGAGTGCTTGGGTGTAGACATGATTTTGAAAGCTAACAATGAGGAGTCGTTTAGTCATCTTTGTACTTTAATTTTTGGAAAATGTGTTGGTAACTCTAATTGTAAATCTTTTGATTAAAGAATATTGTAAGCTCTTAACTCTCTTTGATATTCAATACTTATGTTGATTTGGGCCATTGAGCCGATGATGTATTATTTGGAAATCCTTTGGACTTGGAAGTGTAATTGTGGAAATGGAAATGTCGAACTATTTTGGGTAGTGTATGGATTATTGTGGGGTTTTATGTATGAAAATCCCTTTATATTTATGTTGAAAATCAAGGGCATGACAACTTGGTATCAGAGCATAGGTTTAGAACACCTAGAGACCGTGGGGAGGCATTTCGTCTCATGGGTTCAAAATGTCGCGCCTTTTTAACCCAACTTGTGCATGCTTGTGTGACTAACTTTCATGTGACTACATGGCATTGCATTCCTAATATAGTAGAATGGTGTAGAGTTGTTATTAACCCGTGTTGGAAAGTTGGGGCTTTGACCTCATAGTACTAATGTAGTGGTTAATTGTTCTTCTTTCTTATATCATGTAGTAAGATGCCTCCGAAGATGCGTGTTAGACGAGGTGCGGCCGAAAACCGGGGTGGTCGAGGCCGTGGTTGAGGTCGTAAGGTACCTCTTGAAGATGAGGTTAGTCAGCTTAGGGAGAACCCAGGTGGGAATCTGGGGGCTGGGGTTGGTCAAGGTGCAGGAATACCTCCTAATCAGACTCAGTTTGGTAGGGATCTCGTTGTAGCACTTACAGCTGCAAACCTTTTGAACCAAGTTCCTAGAGAGAACATTGAGGATTGAGCCATGGTAGCTATGAGAGAGTTTAGCCATAGGAATCCTCCAGTATTTGACGGGACTAGTAGCGACCCGTTGGTAGCCAACCACCGGCTAGCTCAGATCCGTAAACTTTTCAGAGCTCTAAATATCACCAAAGACAACATCAGAGTAGGTATCGTGGCTGTTCAGCTAGTTTGGGAGGCCGGCGAATGGTGGGAATCTGTCCTGGAGAGTAGAAAGGTTGCAAGGAGGGTGGCAGGGACCACAGCTCAAGTAAACGAACCGGACGTTGAAAATTTAACATGGGCTGAGCTTGAGGTGCTCTTTGAGGAGCAATATTTCCAGAAACTTCGCGTGAGAATCTGAGGGATCGATTCGAGAAACTGGAGCAAGGCAATATGACTGTATCGGAGTATGTGTAGAAGTTTCAGTCTTTGTCTCATTTTGCTCCAGAACTGGTAGCAACAAAGGAAAGGAAGTGTCGATGGTTTGAGAAAGGGCTGCACAGCACCATGAGAAGAATCGTGGTGGTCCAGCGTAAAATGAAGTTCTCTAAAGTTATGGAATGTGCAAGGAGCATCGAAATACCGAAGGAAGCTCAACGAAATGCAAGGGCTTAGGAACCAAGGCAACCAGTGGGAAGTTTGAGTTCCTCTTCGGGTAGTTTCGGGAGTCAAGGACAAAAGAGACAGAGGGAACCGTCTCAGAAGCCATCTAACCAATCCAACTTCAAGATGCCTACTTTTTCGGGAATTCGGGGTGCCTCATCTAGACCTCCAATCGTGTGTTATAGGTGTAACCAACCCGGGCACGTCCGTACATAGTGTCCTCAACTTCCTAAGGCATGCTATAATTGTGGTCAGACAGATCATCTTGCTTAGAATTGCTCTCAAGGGGCGGGAGCGCGTAGTGAGTCGGGCTCGGTACAGCAATTAGGGGTAGGGTGTGGTATTGGCTAGCAGCCTTTCAAAGGTGCTTATAGGCAACAGCAGCCTCATTTTCGTCAGACATCATCAGTTCAGAGTTCTGGGGTCGACCAGGGAGCGAGTTCGTCTGCACCTTCTCAAGGTTCCGGTCAAGGAGGAGGTTTTATGCAGGGTCAGGGTAATTAGGGGCATGTTTTCAACATCAACACCAATGCTTCACCTTCTATCTCTCAGGCTCCAGAGACATCGGTTGTAAGGGGTACTTTTCTTCTATTCAATTTTTTCGCTAGAGTACTCTTTGATTCTGGGGCATCGCATTCTTTCATTGCTGCATCATTTGTGTGTGCATTGGAGTTGGACACCAAGAATCTTAGTTCACCTTTGATCGTCGAGACACCATTAGGGGGAAAGTCATCTCTAAGTCGTATCTGTAAAGATTGTGAACTCGTTATTTATGATCATCGCTTCGTCTTTGACTTCATCGTGCTAGACATGTCAGGGTTCGACCTCATTTTAGGGATGGATTGGTTGTCTACATTCCACACTACGATCGATTGTTTCAAGCATCGTGTTCGCATGTGTCCGCCTAAGGGTGTTTGTTTCGAATTTCATGGGGAGCGTTGAGAACCGTTAGAACCGTATATGTGTGGGTCTCAGGAAAGAGAGTCGATTTATGCTTTGTTGGCGAGCTTGACATTAGATGAGGATGTGTCTACACGTGGGGAGTTACCTTTGCTAGTTTGCGAGTTTCCTGATGTATTTCCGAAAGAGTTGCCCAGTTTGCCTCCCGAGAGAGAAATTGAGTTCACGATAGACTTGCTTCCAGGCACTGCTCCTATATCGATTCCTCCTTATCGTTTTGCACCTGCCAAACTTAGAGAATTAAAAGTTCAATTGCTGGAGTTAGAACATTTGGGGTTTATTCGTCCTAGCACATCACCATGGGGAGCATCGGCTTTATTCGCCCAAAAGAAGGATGGTTCACTCCATTTGTGTATCGATTATCATAAGCTTAACCGTGTGACTATTAAGAATAAGTATCCCATGCCAAGAATCGATGACTTATTTGATCAACTTCGAGGTGCCACATGTTTTTCCAAAATCGATTTGAGGTCCGGTTATCACCAATTGAGAGTTCGTAGAGAGGATATCCTTAAAACCACCTTTCGTACTCGTTATGGTCATTATGAATTCGTTGTGATGCCATTTGGTTTGACGAACGCTCCAGCTACTTTTATGGACCTCATGACCATATCTTTCGTGCGTATCTCAACCACTTCGTGGTTGTATTCGTCGACGACATTCTTATCTATTCATCCGCAGAGGAGGAACACAAAACTCATCTTGCCATCATTCTAGAACTCTTAAGGGAACACCGCTTATACCCCAAGCTTAGTAAGTGTAACGCCCCTAATTTTAGGTACGTTAATAAAGGAAATTTATTACAGAAATACTGAGTCACTGCTCATTATTACAAAAAGGCTCACATAGGAGCAATTGAAGTTCAACAGATAACAAAAGGAAAGCTACGAGGTCCTATACTACGGCTCCTCTTGCTCCTCCAGCCTAGCGAGTTCCTCGGCTCCGTACGCCTCCAAAGTGAATAGGTCGCCCTGTTCATCTATCAATTCTGACATATTATACCGGCGTCGCCACCCATATAATATGCCAGGGTCACCACAAAGGCAACACCATGAGCTACGAAAGCTCAATAGTAAATCCTACTTACTAACATCGATTTCCACATGATAAGTACATAAGCAGGGATAAAAGACAATAAGCTAACATGTTTACATTCGCTTGTAACTACCGTTGGCGTTTGACTCATCGTTAACCTTTTCATTGTTACACTTTATCAAAAACACCTTTTTAACTCACCCAACCTCGATTCCGCCGTTCCGG
>BPLS01000498.1:2316252-2358183 GCA_019656275.1 Rhododendron kiyosumense | reverse complement strand
ACTCTCGAGTATCCTCACAATGGTTCCGCCGCACCGGGTTCCCATTGCCACAAATTTCATTGGCTCCGTAACGCGGATAACCAAGACAAACACACCCAACCTCGATTCTGCCGTTCCGGTCTCTCGAGTATCCTCACAATGGTTCCGCCGCACCGGGTTCCCATTGGCACAAATTTTATTGGCTCCGTAACGCGGATAACCAAGACAAACACACCCAACCTCGATTTCGCCGTTCCGGTCTCTCGAGTATCCTCACAATGGTTCCGCCGCACCGGGTTCCCATTGGCACACACACACACTTACGTAATACCCTTGAAATAGTCATTACGTAGTTTCGAAGATATTTTCCAACCGGGAAAACACAACAACCTTGTTAAACACACCCTAGATGCCATGTTTCTACTTTCTTGGTTTTCGTGTCACGTTTGCATGTGAGACTCCGCGTGTAGGACTTTTTACAAACAACATGCATCATTCCAACTTCGAAATGGTATAATAACAACATCTAAGCCACGTAGCATGCTTGAATACCAAAAACAACATAGACATGCATTTTTACTTTTCAAACAACATTCAAGTCACTTTTAAGCTTATAACAAGTAAGTAGAGAATTTTCAAAGTAAGATCGCAACTTCTTTACAAAACAAAGTAAGCTTTTGAAAACTAAATAAGATTACTACTAGATAGTTAAGGACAACTACTAGATAGATAGGAATGACTACCGTTCTTCTAGGCGGTGGCTTGAACGTCGGGTGAAATTCGGCAGCGTAACGGCCCTCCGATTGTTTCGAAAGGAAAAATTTTGGAAACTTTCCCTAGAAACAACTAACTAACTACTACTACTCTACTTTTAAGAACCGTCGGGTGGTTTTGGAAGTGGCTCGGGGGTTTCGCTCAAGAAGCTTACAAAAACAAAGTGAGTTTTGAACTAAAACAAGGAAACTTGGAATTTCTAGAGAGAAGGAGGAGCAATTGCTTTGAGGTGTGTTTTTCAAGTGAAGAATGAGCTTCTATTTATAGGCAAGGGGTGCCCCCTCTCTCTCTATGGCCGGCCCTCTCTCTCTCCTCCATTCCCCAATTTTTAACTCCAACAAATCCAACTTTGAAGCACAAATCAAGGAAGAAATCCTAGGCTTGCATGGCTAGGTTAGTACTAGATTGGATTCTTGAATCAAATGGAAGGATGAGATGAGATTGGTACATGATCAAAGGGTTGAGAAAATTCCAACTTAATTGGAAAATCAATGGAAAATCAATGGAAAATCCTAGGTTGTAAGGCTATGGTGTACCTTGGTGAGATCCTTGGAACAATTGGAGGGTTGAGATGAGAATTGTACACAATCCAATGGTTGAGAAGTTTGCTAGGAAAATATTGGAGTACAAAGGTGTAAGGATTTGATTTTGGAAGAAATAAATCTCTTGGATTTGAAGTACACATCACAATTCAAAGCAAGACAACATCAAATCTCCTTCCCTCTCTCCTTCCTCTCTCTCCTCTCTCCCTTCTCTCTCTCTCTCTCGGGTTCTCTCTCTCCCTCTCTCTCTCTCTCTCTCTAGCAAGGCAATATATATATATATATATATATATATATATATATATATATATACACACACACCTATATATGTCATACAAGTGTAAGAAGAACAAATAAACAATTGGTTTCAAGGAACTTTGAAAATCCAAGTGAATAAAGGCTAGGATTTACTTACCAACTAACAATTAATTCTAGGGTACAATAGGCATTAGAATAATCCACTTAGGTACAATACATATATACACATATATATATATATATGTATAAAGGTAGAAAAAATCCCATTAAAGAATAATTAAAGGGTACTTTGGTCACTATTTACTTTTTGATTAAAGTAATAGTACTTTCCCCCAAATTAAGGAAAGTGATTAATTAAATGATCTAATGGTACTTAGAAAGATTTACCTCTTTATCCAATGGACAAATCTTTCCCTAACATCTATTATCCAATGGATAATAGTTATTAGGCCAAAGAAAATATTAAAGAAATCAAAAAGTACAATAAAGTAAGTTTACTTTTTAATATAAACAATTGGGATTCTATTACCCAATGGATAATAATTTCCCTAACCATTATTGTCCAATGGTCAAAGAAATAATCCAAATAGATTAAAAGAAAAAGAATATCAAAATATAAAGTCTAGGGTCCAAAAGGTTCAAAAGTCCCAACGAGGGGCAAAACGGTAATTTTGCCAAGACTAGAGAACTTTTCGGTTTAGTTACCCTAACCGGATAGTTAGATGCTAACTAGGCTTGCTAAGTAGGACTAAAGCGCAAGAATTGAAACTAGAGGGACCAAAGTGCAATTATGGCAAAATCCAAGAATTAACGTAATTCAAGCGATTAAAATAAATAACTCGAATAATAAAAATAACTTTTTATTCCATAAAATTCAGAGTTATTACAGTAAGTGTGAGTTTTGGTTACCCGAGGTTAAATTTCTAGGTCACGTGGTTTCGAAAGGAGGGGTATTTGTCAATCTGGGAAAGATAGAGTCCATTATGAACTGGCACCGACCGAAGAACGTGTTTGAAATCTGGAGCTTTTTGGGGTTGGCCAGATACTACCGTCGTTTTGTTCTTGACTTCCCTCGTTTAGCGGCACCAATGACTAGACTAACGCGTAAGGGGACCCGTTCCATTTGGAGTGACTCATGTGAGAAGGCACCCTATAAAGTTATTGTCCTAGATTCTCTAAGTACACATATAGGATTATATATAAGTACATGTACTTCTTAGCCTATTTGTTTATTATAAGGGAATCTTGACCATATTTTTTAAATTGACACTTGCAAGCCTATCACCCATATTTTTTCTAGACTAGACCACATAGTACTTAAAAATAATTATATATGCATAGTTGTATATATAGGTACCTTGTACTAGTGAGAGATGGAGAGATATGGGAGAGATTGGGAAGGTACTTGACATGATCTCTTACATCCTTACATTGTCCTTATATATATTTACTTACTAACATAATCTTGAACCATCACTACTTCTTCCAACAAATCTTCCAAAAATCTAACCCAAGTACAAAATCTAGTCTTTCAAGGCATACCTATCATAATTGCTCCTTTACCCATTGGATAATAATTGCTAAGGAAAATTTGATTTCTTGGGTAATAGCCAAGACTTTTGCTATAAATAGCTCCCCATTCTTGCCATTTAACTCACACCTTCCAACCTTTTAACTTCTCTTTCTAGAATCCTTGAGTTCTTACTTTGTTCTTTCTTGTTCTTAGTGTTCTTGAGTTTTTCTTGAAGTTCTTCAAGCAACTCATCCTTAGCCGCCACTAAACCACCACTCGACCACCCTCTCGATCCAAAAAGTTTAATAGTTTAGTCAAGAACTAGTTTTGAGATAAACCTTTCTCTTTCAAAGCTACCGGAAGCTCACCATAGGAAGTTACTCCGTCCGATCGTCGACTCATTTTCCATAACCACCCTACCGCCAAGAAGAAAGGTAGATTTTTCCTATTCACTATTCCAAAGTATAAATAGAAACTTGTATAATGCTTGAAAAGTGTTTTAATAAAAGTTTGAAAAGGAAGAGGAGTATGTTGAATATCCTGACTTTATTTTCCGAAAAAATATATATTGTTTTGAACTTCCCTAAAAGGAAGAAAGAACAAATTTTCGAAATGCAAACTTGATTGGAAGTATTTGTATTTTGATCTTAAGGATGATTATGAGAATGCATGTGTGATTACTTGCATTACTTGTGGTTGTATGATAAAGCATAAGTGATTTCCACTCCAAAGGCGTCCGTACATATGGCGTTATGCTTAAAGTTGAGAATTGAGCATGATAGATAATATAGAGTTGGATAATCTTGCTAGTTTAGTTTCAAGATTACAATGAATGATTTATAATTACTTGCGTGAAAAGTCCTACTGCGAAGTCTTTGCATGAAAACAAGACATAGAAATTGAGAAAGTAGAAACATGACACCTAGGGTGTGTTAAAGACAAGACGTGTTTTGAAACCGCAATGTTGCCAGACTTGGTAGCCCATTATGTGTATGAAGAACCGCGATGTGGCCAGAGTTGGTAGCCCATTGTGTGTATGGAAATCCGCAATGTGGCCGGACTTGGTAGCCTCATTGGTAATATGGCTTGGTTATCCGTTGAGAGGAGCCAATGCAAGTTTTGTGTGCCAATGGGAACCCAGTGCAGTGGAACCATTGTGAGGATACTCGGGAGACCGAAACGGCGGAACCGAGGTTAGGTGTGTTAAAAATGATTTTGGAAATATTGATTCGGAAAAAGAAAAGTGAAAATGATGACACAGTCTACGATGAGTCGCGTAGGAGAAACACATAAAATCATGGACACAAATCTTAGTTTGGATAGTGAATGTGGATGTGTTATTATTAGCTGTTTTGTTAAATATGCATGTGTAAGGTGGAAATCATTAACTTTATGATCTTTTGTTTGTAAGTTATGGGTTAGTGGGTATGGATTATTCTGCTGAGCTCTTGTAGCTCATGGTGTTACCTTTGGTAACCCTGACTTATTATACTGGTGGCGACGCTGATATAATGTGTCAGACTTTGTAGATGACCAAGGAGAACGGTACACATTGGAGGCTTTCGGAGCCGAAGAGCTGTCTAGGATGGAGGAGCAGGCGGAGATGCAGTAAAGAACCTTAGTTTCCCCTCCCTTTATGTAATGAAAGTACTCTCATGGGAGTTATGATGTAATAATGAGCCGGACCCTATTTAAGTTTTCAATAAAATGTTTATTTAACGTTCCCAAAATTCAGGGCGTTACAAGCTACCACAAGGATTGGGGTCACATGACCGAAGACTGTGAAATGTTCAAAAGGCACCTTGATGACTTGGTCTCTCGGGGCTATCTCAAGGAATTTATCTAGGAAGACCCCAAAGATAAAGGGAAAGCCATGGAGATGGATTACGAGCAGAATCCTAAGGGGATAATCCATATGATACATGGGCTAGCCACACCTTATATGACAAATGAGGTTAGGCTGCTCTAAAGGCAAATCAAACAAGACCAGCACGTTATGTGATTGGGAAATAAGAGAGGGTGAGGAAATGATATATGCGATGAAAGCATAGCATTCACAGATGAGGTTCTGGGAGAAGTCCAAGTGACCCATAATGATGCTTTGGTTATAACCCTATGAATTAGGGAATATGACATCGAGAGAATTCTGGTGGACTCAAAGAGTTGTACAGAGGTGTTATACTACGATGCGTTCAAGAAATTACGTCTGGCCCAGGTAGATCTAGAGTAGTCAATGACACCCTTGGTTGAATTTGGTGCAGGAGCAGTTTGGCCCTTGAAAACGTGACATTGCCTATTCGGGCAGGCTCAGTAGTTTTAAGGACGTACTTTTTGGTTGTAGATGTTTCATCTTCCTATAATACGATTATAGGGAGAACCTGGTTGCTTAAGATGAGGGCCGTTTCCTCTACTTATCACCAGATGGTGATATTTCTAGGGTCCAATGGGATCGAAAAGATCAACGGTAACCAGAAGGTGGCTCAATAGTACTTGATTTCTATCATTAAGAAAACCCAAAAGGCCCACCAAGTACACACGGTGGAAGTACCAAATCAACCGACTATCAAGGATGTCGGACGAAATCCAGCTAAAAAAGTAATTGAAGGCCTGGAGAAAACACAGATCAACGAGACTGATCCTGAAAGGTATTTTCTAATTGGGGAATCGCTACCAGTAGAAGAAGGGGCCAAACTGCTGAACTTCTTAAAAAACCATGTCGATGTATTCACATGGATACCAAAAGAGATGCCCGGGGTAGACGCAGATGTGATCTGCCACCACTTGAATGTACATTCTCAACACAAGCCAGTGATTCAGAAAAAGAGAAGGGCAGCCATGCAGCACATCCATGCTGTTATTGAAGAAGTGGAACGTCTATTGGAAGCCAAGGCAATACGGGAAGTATATTATCCAGAGTGGCTGTCCAACATTGTAGTGGTGAAGAAGAAGAATGGAAAGTGACATGTCTGTGTTGATTTTACAGACTTAAATAAGGCATGCCCAAAGGACAACTTTCCTCTCCCAAGAATTGACCAGTTGGTTGATGTAACTGCTGGATACGAATGAATGAGTTTCTTCAACGCATATCAAGGATATCATCAGATTGCTATGTTTGGGCCTGATCAGGAGAAAACTTCTTTTATTACACCATGACGGTTGTACTGCTATAGTGTCATGCCCTTTGGACTGAGGAACACAGGGGCAACATATCTAAGACTAGCAACCATCATGTTCAAAAAGCTGCTTAGCAAGACTATGGAGGTTTACATAGACAATATGGTGGTAAAGAGTAAGACCAGACAGGGACACAAAGTGGATCTAAAGGAGACCTTCGAAATCCTGAGGAAGTACAAACTAAAACTACATGCCTCGAAATGCATGTTTAGAATTGGTTCTGGAAAGTTCTTAGGACACCTTATAACCATAAGGAGGATCGAGGCAAATCCTGATCAAATAACAACCTTACAGGAGCTACAGAGTCCCAAGACAACGAAGGAAGTCCAAAGGCTAACTGGAATGGCCGCAGCCCTCAACAGATTCATCAGCCGGTCGAGTGAAAAGTGTAAGCCCTTTTTCCAGTTGTTAAAGAAAAATGAGGGATTTGAATGGGGAGTAGAGTGCGAGCAGGCTTTCTAGGATCTGAAGAGATATTTGGCCAAAGCCCCACTTTTGTCAACTCCAGAACCAGGTGAGTCTTTGGTTTTGTATTTAGCAGTTTCTGAACATGCTGTGAGTGCGATCCAATTAAGGAATAAGGGATCCGAACAAATCCCAATATACTATTTGAGTAAAACATTGCTAGACACAGAAACGAGATATCTGCCCCTCGAGAAATTGGTCTTGGCACTAAGAACGGCCACGAGGAAGTTGCCACACTATTTCCAGAGCCACAAAGTAT
Source organism: Rhododendron kiyosumense (assembly GCA_019656275.1). Classification (NCBI taxonomy): domain Eukaryota; kingdom Viridiplantae; phylum Streptophyta; class Magnoliopsida; order Ericales; family Ericaceae; genus Rhododendron; species Rhododendron kiyosumense. The sequence goes on along the minus strand of BPLS01000498.1, from coordinate 2,351,219 downwards.
TGGTTTATACTAAGTTCCCATTAAAATCATTGCTATGAAAGGTAGACTTCTCGGGAAAAATTTCAACTTGGTCCGTTGAGTTAAGCTAATATGACATTGACTATCAGTCGCACACGACAATCAAAGGCCAAGTGTTGGCGATTTCGTGGCAAAATTCTCACTTGTAATAGCACCCTTGCCTCCTACGAGAAAGGAACAGGTGGCTGGGCCACCATCTAAAAAGCAGAAAGCCCTAGCCGAACAAGATCCCCTAGAATGGAAATTGTTTGTTGACGGATCATCATGTAATACTGGTTCAGGAATCGGGGTTGTGCTTTTTCCTCCTGGAGGAGTAATGTTGGAGTTATCTGTTTGACTTGGTTTTAGTGCATCAAATAACATAGCAGAGTACGAGGCACTCTTGACTGGGTTAAGGAGTGCAAAAACCCTAAAGGCAAAACAAATTAGGGTATATTGTGATTCACAACTTGTGGTAAATCAATTGTTCGAAGAGTACGAAACCCGGAATGAGAAGATGGCAGCCTATGTAGAGGTAGCCTATGAAAAGGTTTACATTGAGCAGATAAGTTCTGGACAGAATGCTCATGCAGATTCTCTAGCTTGGCTGGCTGCGGCTGTACCAACTGAGCTTAAAAGAAGGGTAGCAGTGGATTATCTTAGTGAGCTAAGCATTGGAAGAAGTGTGGAGTTGGTCTTGAACGTAAACCAAGCACCAAGCTGGATGGATCCAATTGTAGAATTTTTACGAGATGAAAAACTCCTTTTTGATAAAAAGGAGGCTCACAAGATAAAAACCAAGTTTGCACGGTTTTGGCTATCACCAGAAGGTAAGCTCTATAGAAAATCCTTCACCGATCCATACTTACATTGTGTGCACCCCGAGATGGTGCAGAAATTCCTCCACGAAATCCACGAGGGGACGTGTGGGAGCCATTATGGGGGCAGGTCCATTGCCCACCGAGCAATTACCCAAGGTTATTGGTAGCCACATATGCAGGAAGATGCAAAGGTGTATGTTAAAATTTGTGAGAAATGTCAGAAATTTTCACCAATGATTCGAACACTAGTAGAAGATTTGGTGCCATTGACGAGTCCTTGGCCATTTGCTCAATGGGGAATGGACATCGTGGATCCACTCCACAAGGCAACTGGCAACAGGAAATTTCTGTTGGTAGCAACAGATTATTTCGCCAAATGGATTGAGGCAGAACCAATGGCCAAAATCACTGAACCTATGATAGAAAGGTTCATATGGAAGAGCATCATTACTTGGCTTGAGGTCCCTTATTCGTTGATTACGGGTAACGGGTCCCAATTTCAAAAGAAGTTTAAAGCTTTTTGTGCCCAATATGGGATACAAAATTATTACTCAACCCCAGCCTACCCTCAGAGTAACGGGCAGGCAGAAGCATCCAACAAGACCATCCCTGACGGGATCAAGAAGAGGTTGGACAAGGGAAAGGGGAAGTGGCCCGACGAATTGCCACTGGTCTTGTGGGCGCACTGAACAACTTCTAAGAGGTCTATGGGAGAGACCCCCTACTCATTGGCATATGGTACAAAGGCAGTTATGCCATTGGAAGTTGGTCTGCCAACCAATAGAACAACATTAGTAGAAAGTGAGGAAAATGACAGGGCCCTAGAAATTGAACTTGACCTTGCTGAGGAGAGGAGAGAAAGAGCCCTTGTGCATTTAGCCTCTTATCAGGAGCAACTAATAAAAAGCTACAACAAGCATATTCACCCACGGGAGTTTAGTGTTGGAGATCTTGTGCTTCGTAAAGTGCTCGGTAATACAAAGGTGGCCAACGAGGGCAAGTTGGGGGCCAATTGGGAAGGCCCATATCGAGTAACTGAAATTGTAGGCATAGGGGCTTATCGATTGGTTGACCTGGACGGGAACCCGGTGCCAAGGCCCTGGAATGTTCACAATCTAAGAAAATTCTTTGTTTAAAAGAATTTAGTTTTATTTCACTATGTTTTAGGATGCACTACGTGATTGTGTGGGGGTTACAAATAAAGCTCCCTTATTTTTTTATTGTTTATTAGTTGCAAGGGGTATGAGTAACACCCCCTTGAGTTTCCAATTTATCAATATAGTCACTTTTTTTTAGTATGTTTTTTTGGAGTTATGAGTTTTCACATCTCTCTTTTGTTTGAATACGGAGCTATAAAGTTGTACAATGCCTCTCCTTGCTTCATATTGGGGAGCAAAGACATGTAGTATGTATAGTCCCCAGTCTGAAAATACTTGGGTTGCATACAAGAACATACAATATGTAGGCACACGAATACTTAAAGTATGAATAAATTGCTTTTTGCACTTCGTGAATGTTTAAAAAGCTTACTTGTTTCCAAGTACGAAACACTTGGTATGTCTACTTACTAAAAGACTTGGATTGTATACGAATATATGCAAGTACGAGAACCTTAAAGTTAGTTAGTTAAGTATGAGAAACTTAAAAACAGTTAAGTGCGGGAGACTTAAATATGTATACGTACGAGAATACTTAAGCTATGTGAAAGCATGAAACACTTGCTTATTACCAAGTATGAAACACTTGGGTATACATATAACAAAGTGTGAGAACAGCGTACAAGCAAACGCTAATATATGTTTGAGTACTCAGATGCCAAGTATGACAAAACTTGTGCACACAGATTGTTAAGTACGACAAAACTTAACCTTCTGTTTCAAGTATGACGAAACTTGTATAGCAAGCAAATATGAAAAACTTGCTTCTTGATTAGGTACGAAATACTTGGATAGAAACATAACAAGCATATGTTTAGATGTATTTGGCTAAAAGTATGAAATGCTTGGGCACAGACAAATGAAATATGACCCGAAAATTAGAAACACTTTGATAACTGAAGCATTCGAGTATATGAGCCTACACAGATAGCAGTATGGGGTACCAGGCAACATTTCAAAACCAGAAATTTATGGCCATAAAGGGCCGAGCAAAACATGTTGTCACGCCACATGGGGCCGAATACCTGTATTATCCAAACAGTATTAAAGTACTGGTGCCATGCAGGGCTGGAAAACTACGGTCACACAGGACCTGCAAAACTGACTTAAACTATTTAAGGGGTTACACCACGAACATACCTTTCAGTCCAAGTTCTGATTTCTAGAAGAGTTTCATCTGGAACCTCTATGTTGATTTTAGCAGTGGAAACACCTTCAGCTGCATTCTCTAGGTTGATAGGTTCATTTGTTGTTTCTCGAATAGATGATTGTGCAGGGTGAGCATCATGAGAGCTAGTTGGTGTGTCTTCGTTGGCATTAGCAAATTCATCAATTTGCTGCTTAACATCATCCTCTAGGGTATATCCTCGTGCTCTTGAGAGGCTGCAGCATGGTTGCTGGGCAAGTCGTTCTCTACCCATAAGATAAAGTCTTCTGCAGTTCCAGTTTTGGTCAAACAAGCTTCCCAACTAGCAGCCCAGATCTGGTCTTGTATGGCTGGCATCTACTCCACATAGCTAGCTGTTGCAGCGTCAAAACCCTTTTGATATCCATCTTCATAGGCAGCCTTCTTAGTACTGTCAATCTCTGACAATGCCTGGCTAAAACTGTCCTCAGCAGTTTCTAGCTTTGCCTTTAGTCCATCCGCCTCTAGCTTTGCCTTGCCTCTCTCTCTCTCTCTTTCTTTCTCTCTCTCTCTCTCTCTCTCTCTCTCTCTCTCTCTCTCTCTCTCTCCAGCCTAGCGATAGTCTGCAGCTGCTTTGTGTTGTCCCTTAGAAGCCTATTCCATTCAGGTTCGATCTCCTATAGCTTTTTGCCCAGTGCGACCATCTTTTGGATAAGCTATGAGAGATGCAGGAATGATGAGAAGCATTGATGTAATAACACGAAGACATTGGGATTCAACTAAAGTTTTCAAAATACTTTACCTTTATCCCGCTGACAAGACCAGTGGAGACAAGCCGGTTAGGTGGAGATCTAGATTCCTTTTCCATGTCTACTGGAAGCAGCAGCCCTTGTGCAAGTGCAAATGCCGTTTCTGAGGAACTGGCATTGTCTCCAACATGGGTGGGACGATCCCCCCTAATGAGAAGGGGAGCCCATGTCTAGGGAAGTACTTGGGTTGATGGTGATTGGGGTTGATAGGTGTCTACATCAGCCTGTGCAACGGAAGTAGTTGGGTCATCGGTCCTAGAATGCTTATCCCAATGTGCATCTCTGCCCTCGAAAATGGTATTAAACTCACGAGGAGATGAGGTGGATCAACTGGAGCCCCCCCTGTTACAACGAGGTGGCGGGGGGGCGTGCCCAATGGATGCCGTACGACCGGTACCACGCCCCCAAGTGGACTCAGTGAGGAGAGAACTTAAGTTCAAGGGTTGTCGAGACATTGTGTAACACCCATTCCGAGCACGCACGTGCATCGCATATGTCATTTAACTTTATGTTGCATAGGTCATGCTATTTGATACACGTGTTGTGTTATTATTCGCATATCATTCATTAATTATTTATCGATACATGATTAAATTTGAGGGTTTAGTTAAGTTTAAAAAAAAAAGAGATTAAGTTTGAGGGTTTAATTAAGTTAATTGAAAGAGATTGACTTGGTAGGTGGAATGTAGGGTAGAGATGAGTTATTGCACATTTAAACCTATGCACCCAACCTTATGGGATAAATTTTCCCTTAAATCTTCCTTAATAAGCTTTGTACTATTTTTCCACCCCACCACCGTTCTTTTTCTTTTGTATAATGTGGAGAGAGAGAGGAGAAGAAGAAGAAGGAAGGAAGGAGAAGGGAAAAAAAAATTTGGGGAAAATCTAATTGAAGGTAAACTCTATATTACACCTAATTTATCTTTTGGATTTGATCAAACATGCTTATACCTGGATATTCTTGTAGTTTAAATCCCAATTAGTTCTTAGGAGAATGGATTTTTAACCTAGCAAATTCGTGTGGCATATGGGTATGTTAGTTAGAGCTTGAACTTGACTGAATCTGACCTGTTCTTAACGAATTTTTCTCACTAACTTGCCGACCTTGTAATTTTCTGAAATTTTTACTGGAGATGGATATGCATGTCTAGTTGATTGGGTAAAATTTTCAGAATTTATTTCAAAGAGGGGAAAATATTAAAAATCACGCACCGAACTGCTGCTGTGAAACTCGTATTGCTGACTGCTCAGACACAAGTTAGGGAAACCGTCATATCTTCTAGCTCGAGACTCGAAATCACATTCCGCTTTCTTTGCTGAAAACTAGACTTGTAGGGCTTTCCAACGGTGCAACCCGTACGCTGTGGTTATGCACGAGCAATAACAGATTTGCTGTTAAAGTTTACTTAAAATCTGGCTCTGCCCCAGTTTTTGTAATCGTTAAGTTACAATCGCGAGGCAGTGGTAAGGTTACCCGAACTCCGTTTTTTATGAATGACCTGTCGATTCGAAGAGGAAGAAGTTAACTTTTCAACGGTTTAAGTGGAATTCTTAGAATTTATGATTATGTAATGGATATGGTCAAAAGCGTTCATGTTGGTCATGGACTAAGCCTTATTTTTGGAAATTCTCGTGTCAAAACTCATTGAATCAACTTTGGAGCATTGAAACACATCATCCATCATTTTTACTGCATTGGTCTCATCCAGTATCATTCTAGGGATGGAGATTAAAAAGAAGATCATATGCTAAATTTATTGATGCATATTACTTGCATTATATCATAAGTTGGAGCATGGATTATTCTAAGTGTAGTCTCATTCATATTTTAGGATCGGGGGACGAGTCTCCACCTCAAGGTTGAGAAGGAGGCTTTTCGCTTTTGTCTTTTGTCTTTTGGATCTCTAAGGTGAGTGTGCTATTTCATTGAAGTTGGCTTGCTAAAAATAAATTTATACTTTTCTGCGAATGTTGGGAACTTTTGATGGTTGTGGATATGGATCAAATTGCTTGAGACATGATTTTAATTCAAGAGCATGCCATAGCTGTATTGTTGATTGGAATTGTCTTCTTCTTGATGTACACAAGAAGGGTATAAATTGTCTGTTTGTTGTACACAAACAGGGTATAAATTGTTGAAAGTACCCTGTTCACAGGGTCACGGTACCGTCATAACTCCTGGTTGCGAGGGAAGCAACCCTATGGCTTCTTGAAATATTGTGCTTACTTAATGGCTTGAGAAAAATGAATCGTTTCTTGCTCAATATGATTGGAAGCATTACTCGATCCATATTTGCTTGTGTAAACTGTTTTGTGCTTTCCGCTTGAATGAAGTAGTAACACTCACAATCTTTTCAGGTATCTGAAGTAGATTTTTGGTCCACTACTGGTCTGGCAGGCTGTAGGAGCGGGGTCGAGGGACGACTTGGCGTCCTTTTGGCATAGTTCATTTTGTGATGTAAATCAATTTTTGGAGAGTTGTCGTTTCACATGTGGATGCAACTCGTCTTGTATAGTTCTTTTGTAAATTTTACTTTGGCAACCAAATGTAATCTATTTAGTCTACTTTATCTGGAGTTTATGGAATGAATCTTATTAAGGTTGTTGCTTAGCTTTCTTTATGATAATTTATGCTAATCCCTAGAGCGGGTCGTTTCACATTGTACCTGAATTTGGTGGGGATGGGGAGTAACCTGATGAAGAAGATTGACTGGTGTCACGATCAGCAGCTGGCTGATCGGGTTGACGAAGTAAAAAGGTCTGTCGTTGTGAGGACCTTCTTAGGACCACATGAGGAAATGGGATGTCCTCTAAGATGGGAATTTCACCAAACTGTCCGGCGATTGTCACTCCAGCATTAGATCTTAAGCTCCTTGGCTGGGGAGCAATTGAAGTTGAGGCACCACTGGTACTTAGGTTGGCTAGCCTTCTGTAAATGAAACCTTTGTAGGCGGGGTCATAGGCCAACAGGACGCTCGCGTCATGACCCCGACCAGCTGTTAATGTTCCCGGCTCTCCTGTGTACTTGAGAATCTTGTTGATTTTAGCTGTTCGGACGTAGCTAGGTTCACATCTTGGATGTTTGTTAGCATTATCAACTGCAGAATTAAAGTTCAAACGTGAATTAGAAACATGAAGGAGCTATCAAAAAGCAATAAACAAGAATTGCGAGGCAAATTAGGAGCATACGTGGATAGCCCCATATGTGGGGCCAATGGAAGCCTACCACTTAGCCATCTTCCCCCATTGGCTCGAAGGCTCTAGTGACATAGAGGAAATCTATGTCATGATCCCGAGCAGAATCTGGCAAGTTAAGCACAAGATGCTTTTCTGCTTTCCTTACTTTGAGGTAGTAGGTGTTGTATTCAGGGTTTAGCATGATGCTATACCCCCATTGGATATCCCAAATTCCTAATTGGATACCTAGAATCCTGTTTAGAGCTACAACTCCCATTACAAGCCAAAAGAAATGGGTAGACATTAGCATGAGGGTAAGTCGATACCAGTTTAAAACGTGGTGAAGCAGTGGGTCAAGGGGGAAACGAACTCCGCCCTCGACAATGGCTACAATGGGGATACACATTCTATTCCACGAACCACCATCCCTATCCGCATCTAAGGGGGTGAGTTCAAGCCCCACATTATCAGGAATACTATATTCAATCCTGAAGGCCGTCATGGCGACAGGGGTATCACAAAGTTTCCTAAATTTACCAGGCTTAGGGCCATTATCACCCTCATCCGCCATAGATACACTCGAAAAAGAACAAAAACTGGAAATGGGTATGAATGAAACTCTAAAGAAACTGAGAACGAAATCTCAGAATGAAAAGTGAGAAAGGACTGAGAATCTTACGATGATTATCGCAGCAGTGGTTAAAGGAGCAAATCGAAGGCCTCCGATGGCAGTAATAACGGAAAAGAAGAAAACTCTCGCCTGATTTTAGAGAAAGAAAGATGAGATTCAAGTTTTGAGTGAAAAAACCCAAAAAGATCCTTTTTGGGGTTTAAGGGTGAAAGACGGAGATGAAACGTCTCCTCTCACACCCTACATGGAAAGTAACGTGAAACAGGGATTGAACGGACGCCGTTCTGATGACGTTTAGCTAAAACGTCAGTTCGAAATTAATGTAAGGCATACGAAATATGCCACGTGGAGTCACTACCCCGAGATGGTATAATGACAAGAGCGCCAAAACCATCAATGGGTATAAGTACTATGTCTATGCAGGGCCCTAGAGGAGTTCAGTCTTATGTTTGTTTCTAAGCTTCACCCATTGCCCCCGAACAGTGGCAACGAGCGAAGCTGGGGAGCAATTGTAGGGAGGTATTCTTGAGCAGATACAAATTAGCAGCCGAACAACGTGGTATAAGAGAGTACATGGTAAATAGGGTAGGTCGTATTACCGCGTAAGGCGGAGAACGACGATGTAGACCAGTGACATGAGGAGTCATTGGTCCAGGCAATCTGTTCGGCATATAAGGACAAAAGACATGAGAAGTCATTAGTCCAAATAATTGATAAAGACCAGTGACATGTGAAGTCATTGATCCAGATGAACTGTTCGGCAATGAGATGGCCGAACAGGGAGAAAACTATTGAGAAAGCAGCCTTAAATGTTAAGGCAGCAAGGAACGCTCTAGAAGGTTCCAGAATGGTGGTATCCCATAAGGAATAAGACCCCGAGTATGTAGGGTCTAGGGAAGAGACCCAACAGGAATGGGATGTTCTGCCAATCATGCAAAGGAGTCCTAAAAGGACTAAAGCAATTAAAAGATAAGGGAACGAGAATCCAAAGGATTATGGGCTTCTGGTACGTGAAAGGAAACCCATGACAATATGGATGCTTGAGCGGCAAGCATATGTATGCCTATATAAACAAGGTTAACTTAGGTAAAAGGTACGTAGAAAATAGCACTTGTTCTATACTTTCCTATTGATAATTAGGGTTTATTGCTAGTACGTGATACTAATTTAGGCATCGGAAGGCCTTTGCCACGAGAGGCAAAGGTGCGCTCACCCCTTGTCTGTTTTGCATATTACGGTTCCGACGACGAATTAGGGTTTCGGTGAAGAGGCACGAGTAAGCCGTTGCAGTCCAGTGCAGTCCGAAGCATCAATTATTTTCATCCCCCTACACAGAAGAAATTTCTTAGTGAAAATACCCCTAAATCTTCCTACTATACTACAAAAAATACTAACTTTGAAACAAAAAAACTAAATATTAATTCGCCTTTCACACAAGGTGAGAGAATCGAATCATTGACCTCCTACCAAGGAGCAAGGACTTTTATTAGTAATAACACACTTGGAATGGGTTTACGATGAGGAGTGAGAAGAAGAAGATGACGGTAGGTGGAGGGAGAAGAAGACAAACATCCGAGAAAAAAAGGTCGATGGTGTTGGAGGAGTGACTGTCATGGGTGTGGTCTGGTGTTGGTGTGGTCTGAAGTGCTGGTAACGGGGAGAGAGAAGGGGGAAGGAGGAGTAGATTGTGTGTAGTACTTTTAAGGGTATTTTTGTCAACAAAAATGAGAGTATTTTTGTCAAAATGTTTCTTACTTAAAATGAGTTGTATTCAGTAAATTTGCAGTTGTATTTAGAAACTCTCATTCCGTACTATTATATCTTTAAAATATCATTCTGGATATTTTAAATAAAAAATCCAACACTATAATAAGGGTATTTCCACTATCTACCATAAGTACTTATTTTTTAAGGCTCCGTTTTCACTAACTAAAGTAAGTAATTTTTTTTAAAAAAAACAAGTACTTATTTTTTGAATTAAAAGTGATGTATAGTGAGAGAATAACCTATCTTGTAAAGCGAAAAATAAGTACTCCCTCCATCCCAATTCAATGGTCCTTTTTGGGAGTTCGTGCTACTTTTTAATTAATTATATTTTGTAATTTATAACCTTTTATGTGATTTTTGAAAATATTGTATTATAGAACTAATCAAAATTTATCAAACAAGACCCATATTGAATATACTCCTTCCGTTCCACTTTAAATGTCCCTTACGAAAATTTGTGTATTTTCAAAGGGTTTTATTAATGTATGCCCCCCCTAAGGTATATGTTAAGAAAATAATAACTCCTTCATTTCTCTCTCTTTTATGGGGAATGTAAGGTGTCATAAGTAATGTGCATTTGAAGAGATTAACTTTTATGTATTGGACAAAACCACCCCTGCTTTTAACATTTACTCTAGAAAAACTCACCAACACACCCATGGCCTATGAAATTCTCTTCCCTCCTGTTTTTTGGCATTGATTTATTCTCACTCTGTGCCACTTTTCCGATCATACAAAAATAAAACTAAATGAAGGAAATTGCTTAAATTAATCTGTTAGTGCAAGTATAGGTTATTCTATCATGTGGATGCCTTTCAAATAAAAATTAATATAAAGATTTTAAATGTAAGAAAACATTTTAGGAAGTGGGACGTCACCCAAGTCGCGTTCGGATTTGTCCGGCCATGAGGGCCCGAGAAGGGTAATTTGGCCTTGCTCTGGTAAATCGTTGACAGACGTGCAATCTAAAATGTTGTCTTTCATTTTAAAAAAAAAGGCGGGGGCGGGGGTGGGAGGCAAATTCATAAAAGAATAATTTATATGAGCACTAACACAATAATTATATCTCAATGAGAAGAATATTTAGATCTAATAATGATAGAATTAAAAACACTGAATTAGTGGAATATGCCAATGTGCATGAACAATTAAATCACTGGACAACCCTTCAGTATGCCCTTCTACTATATATGGGCATGGTATGTTTGAATTTAGAAGTAGCATGGAAATAAAAATCATGCAAGTATAGGTTATCCTATCATGCGGATGCCTTTCAAATAAAAATTAATATAAAGATTTTAAATGTAAGAAAACATTCTAGGTAGTGGGACGTCACCCAAGTCGCATTCGGATTTGTCTGGCCATGAGGGCCCGGGAAGGGTAATTTGGCCTTGCTCTGGTAAATCGTTGACAGACGTGCAATCTAAAATGTTGTCTTTCATTTAAAAAAAAGGGGGTGGGGGGGCGCAAATTAATGAAAGAATAATTTATATGAGCACTAACACAATAATTATATCTCAATGAGAAGAATATTTAGATCTGATAATGATGGAATTAAAAACACTAAATTAGTGGAATATGCCAATGTGCATGAACAATTAAATCACTGGACTGTCCCTCCAGCACGCCCTTCTACTATATATGGGCATGGTATGTTTGAATTTAGAAGTAGCATGGTAATAAAAATCATGGAAAGAACAGAAAGCTTAGATCTTAATTATAAGATAATAAATCTTATGGATCGTAGTGATCTAATTGCTCACATGCGTAATTATAAATATGTTCATATTGGTTTAGTGCAAATAGCCCTTAAACCATTTACTTTGTTAGGAATGGATACTTGCCTCCAAGTAACTTTATGAGATGGTAGGTGTAATAATTGGAGGTCTTCGATTATGGGGGCTATAGAGACCAATTTATGTCATGATCCTATTTATTTTAATGCTTACCCTAATCTTACTCTATCACTGATGGATAGAAACATAGGTGAAGTTTTAAATTGTAGAATCCAGACTAGAGGCTATGACTTCTTACCTGGATCTAAAGTAATTGCAGTGGTTTATAAGATTTACTATAAAATCATGAATACTGTTAATCCAAAGGTTCGTCAATTACGACCTGCAGACCAGACTGTCTTGGTAGAAACCAATATGTTAACATCCAATATTGCAACCAATAGGTTGATAAATTGGGAGGAAATTACATTCCCTGAAAATTGGGTTATAAATAATGCGGTTTCACCCAGACCAATTGTTAATCAAATTGAACAAATAGTTCAAGAAAGTGATGGAACTGTCTCCTTAAATTTCAAAAATTCTTCGCTAAATAGCTACCCTAGAAGCAAGAGCACTAGAAGTAGTTTTTCTGCAACCCAAATACCTTACAGAGTAAGTATTCCAACGACTAGTAAGCACTCTACATCTGAAATTCCTGAACCTCAACAACCTCTTGAGGATATTAATATTGCAAGAATAAGAATATCTGAAAATCAAATTCAGCATGGAGTTTATGATAGTGCTGGACCTAAGGAATCTCCTACAGCTAGTAAAATGAATTTTACTCTAAATGGAAACAATTAAGATTTGTACCCCTGAAATTAGGAAAGAAATAAATGAAGAGTTTCAGCAACCTAAATACCAGGAATTTAGGAAATGGTATTTTTTAAAATATGATGAAAATCAATTGCAGATTTTCAAGAAAGAATTTTATGATTGGATAGAATATTCAAAAAAGGTTATTCCATTTACCCAATGGTTTTATGGTAAATATTACACAGAATTAGATCAATCCATTAATGTTATGGAAAATTACCATAAAAATTGGTGATTAATGACTGGAACTGTAATTAGAGCAGTTCATCCTCCAACGTCTCCTCTTAAATTAGAAGGGAGCACTGGTCCTGACTCTTCCTTGGAAACTGTGGCCTTTATTAAACCTACAGAAGGAAGAGATACTTATGAAAAAATTTATGAACAAAATAACTATACCAATTTACATCTTAATACAATTGGAACCCAATTAATAAGAATTGAAGAACAAATGAATCAAGTCTGTGAAGAAATGAATAATTTTAAACCTAATAAACAGGAGTCAAAACCTTCTTTAACCAATATCAGACCTCCTGTTTCAACAACTAATTTTAAGTTAGGTAATTCAACCAAAAATTCTAAATTAATTGAGGAGTTGAGTAAACGACTAAAAGGTTCTTCTCCTAATGTTATTTCAGAAGAATTAGATCCAAATTTAAAGGATCAGGAAATTTTTGAATTAGAAAATTCTTTTCTACAATCCCATAATGAGACTGTCAATACAATTCAATACCCTACCAAATTTCCTTATGGTGGGGTTGATAGATATTATTATCTTAGGCCAAGTCCTCAAGATATGTTATATGAGGAAAATGGTTTCCAACGACAAATGTCTTATAGTGGTAAAACCATCTATGAATGGAATATAGATGGTATGACTGAATATCAAATTTTTGGAGTAGTACATCAAATGATGATGTACAGTACAATATGTCTTCAGAATAAAAATTCTGACAAAGATATAGCCGGTTGGATAACAACTGGTTTTACTGGAATGATCAAAGGCTGGTGGGACAATGTTCTCAGTGCAACCTAGGGGTGTCAAACGTGTTTGTCGTGCCGTGCCGTGCCATTTTCTTCCATGCCAACCATGCTTCGTGTTGTGCCGTACCGTGCCCATTTACTTCATCGTGCCATGGCGTGTCGTGCCCGTGCCATGCCATGGTGGGCCATTTTACTTTGTCGGGCCGAACCTTTATAAATCGAATCGTGTCGTGTCCTGCCGTGCCCGATTAATTAATCATGCCGTGTCGTCCCGTGCCTTTTTTTTCGGGTTGTGTCGTGCCATGCCTTTTTTGTCGGGTTGTGTCGTGCCGTGTGATAAGCACCCAGAAATGTAATGAAAGGGCGCGCTAGTGTCTAGGTTTAGTTTAATTTACTCATTAATTAGTTGTTTTTAACTTAGTTGTCTCGTAGAGTTTGTTTGTTTTGTTTTGTAGGAGAAATGCTTAATAAGGAGCTTTAAAGGCTTAAGGCATGTCATGGCCTGAAGTTGCCCAACGGCCAAGGCGCAGCTCAGGCAGAGCCCAGGCAGAAGACCATCGCCAAGGCGCATCTCAGGCAAAAGTTACCCGACGTCAAGGCTGAGCAAGGCGAGGCCAAGGCTAAGGCGTGACCGACGGTTGAGCAACGCCAAGGCAGAGCCAAAGCAAGAGGAACAGCCCGGGCAGAAGAAGCCATTGCCAAGGCAGAAGCAGCTGACGCCAAGGCAAGACCAGGTGACGCTAGAGCATGGCCAAGGCAAGATCAAGGCACAGCTCCACTATTGAGCTCGGCATCGATGGGATGCCAAATTTGACATCGATGCCAAGGCCATTAGTGCCCCAAAACCCTTACCAGCTTAGGCATCGATGGGATTCCAAATTTGACATCGATGCCGAGCCCATTAGTGCACCAGTTCCTTATTGACCTCGGCATAGATGGGATATAATTCTTTACATCGATGCCGAGCCCCTTAGTGGCCCATCTTATGCATGTTGCCATCGATGCCGAGGGGCTTAGCGGGGCATCTTCAGAGTATCTTTTGGGATATTCCGTGTGCGAAACAGAGGCAGTATAAATACCCCGTTATGTCACCTTTGCACGATTTGGATAGAAATGTACCCATCTTTTCTAGATCTAGGATTAGATTCAAATTGTTCTTGAGTGTTCTTAATTTTTCAGCTTTGAATCTTTCAATTTCTGTTTTTAATTGTTAGTTTTTGATATTTTTGCCTTAATTAAAGTTGTTACTCTTCTTCCGATCTATCGTTTGATCCATTTTATTTCTAGTCTTGTGTTTTCAATTATGCTTAGTCAATTTTCGCTTGCTCTTATCTTCGTAGATATGCGTGAGTAGTTTCAAGGGTTGGGTCATGGGTTGATTAGCATCCCGTGGCTTGGGCGAAAATTGCGTTTTTTTTCACCAATAATGCTTTAATTTCTAGATTTGAAAATTAATGTGGGGTTCGGATTCATTTGGGGAATTACCGAGGTGTTAACCTCTTTGATCATGTGTAGGTAGGAGCTTAGACTACCTACCACACATGATGGTTAGAGCTCTGTCGCTCGAGGGGTTTACCAAATGAGTTCTAGAGCTAGCTTGATAATCGAATCTCTTTTTCCCGGTTTTGATACCTACAATTGTGTATTTTAAATCGCGTGATTCCTAGACCTAACCTATCTTTTTCGTAGTTAATTCGCTCTTAATTTAGCCATTTTAATTCCACCGTTCAAAGTAAAACCAAGTTGACTGGCTAAAAGTCGAAAACCTTACTTGCATCTACAAATCCGAGACGAGCCATAAACTAATTCCCTTGGGTACGATCCCGGACTTCTCCGGATTATTTTGCTTCATCGATATTCAAACCCTACACTTGGGATAATATTCTTCCACGTCGGAAGAGAACGAAACACCGTGCCTTTTTTGTCGTGTCGTGCCGTGCCTTTTTTTGCCGGGTTGTGTCATGCCGTGCTTTTTTTTGTTGGGTCGTGTCGTGCCGTGCCTTTTTTTGTCGGTTTGTGTCGTGCCGTGCGGACCCTTAATCGTGTGTCATGCTGTGCCATGCTGTTCCATCTATTTTCGTATGCACATCACCAACCGGCAACCGATTTTCATCTAAAAAAAAATCTTCCCAAAAAACACACATTCCGGTGCCCGGTACATCGAAGCCTCTAATGTTCTTAAGTTTGTATATCGTAGTATTCAATATTTCAATCCTAATGAGTTATGATTATCCAGTGTTCTACGTGCAAGGTGCATCCCCCTAGAAAACACATGCTCTCACAAATGTTACATTCAAAATTAACATTATTAACTAACGTTGTTGCCAATGGACTGTAGCCCAGTTGGTATCTCCTCGTCCTCCTCATGTGGGAGGCCAGGATTCGAGCCCGGGATGGACGTTTGGGATTCATTATGGGTAGTTTTTGAAATCCATACTAACATGTTGCTAAGAGGGAGACAATAGCATTACTATCAAAGAATCACCATGAAATTCATTGTTGCTGTGGAGGTTCGGATGGGTGAGACTTGGGACCAGAAAGCAGATTTTTCACATTCAGTAGAAAAGCTTGGTGCTCATTCTCGACCAGATCAAAAGCTATTTGAAATGCGAGCAGAGCATCATCCTTACTTTCAGATCGTAGAAGTATTTTTAAGGAGAGAACTTGAATGAAGAAGCCTTCAATATTGTTTTGGTGTAGGATCCCTAATTCAAACCTCTTTTTGTTTTTATCCACGCAAACTTACATTGTTGTCCTTTGAATATGTGGAAGGAAAATTCTAAAAGCAGCCTATTGGGCGGACAATAGTGAGAGTGTGAAAATCACTACCCATAATATAATCGAAAATGCTACTCAAGCTTATGTATTCCACATGTAAAGCTCAACACAATAACATCCAATCCATGATGATAATCTGTTAGATATAATTGATTTTGATTATGTTCTACGACAAAATTAATTTATGAAAAGCTTTTTATTTTTCGACAAGTAATATGGTTGGCCCTACATAATTCATTTTCAAATGTAAATTTTTGGACTACAACACATTTTGATACAGTGTCGAAAATGAATCTTTTAAAAGCAACAATATTGAACCTTGGCCCAAAACTCTTTTAATTGTGGCCCTTGAAATCCCTTTTTAAGTAGTAGAAGTGTAGTACTATTAGATTTTGGACATAAGATCTTTCGGCATTATCTATTTTGTTGCCTTCTAGTTCACTTCGATCCAATTAAATGAAAGCTAGAGAACCAAGCCCAAATCAGTTTTATCGCAAAGTGGTCGACTGGTTTTGAGATTGGTCCACCGACAGAGATTTCAATCTTAGTATTTTGTTCAACTGCTATTGTTGACTTGAGAGCTTGGGAGTTAATACTCAACGTTGAAAAATACGGCTCAACATTTCTCTACTGCATTTAAGGAAAGACAATCACCTTATTTGAATTGCATTTTTGAAAGTTATTTTTGATGTATTGAGTGGTAATGAGTGAAGAGATAGAAAGAAAAATGTATTGAGAAAGATGTAGAAATAAAAATGAGATGAGTTGAGTTATGAACCAAACAAGGTGAATATCTCTACATGTGTACATTTTATGGCTCAATGTTCACTTGCAATAAATGAAGATCAATATCAACAGAAATGAGATTTACATCTCAACGGAAAAATTTCAACTGTTCAAATATTCAAACTACAAAATGGAAGAGGTTGAGCATCTACAAGAGATACAAAACAATATTAAAGAACTTTTTTTAAATTCCTTTCTCTGAGACAAATGATTAGTTTAAAAAAAAACCTACGAAAATTAACAACAATTCCAAAAAACACAAACAAAAAGACACGTCCCTTAATTTAGGGAAAAACCATGAGCTAGCAAAAGTCTCAAATCTGCCGGGTGCCGAAACCACCACCCTCAACAATAACTCCCTTGGTAGAATTGACCCAAAACCATACGTGCATATATACCATTAGGTGAACAAGATTGGAAGATGCCACAACCGTTGATCTGATTATTTCCTCTGCCGAAAACATGCATGCCAAGAAAACTCACTTCTAAGGTCGTAAATCTAACAAGCAACAATCTATATAGTATACATAGAAGAAGCATTTATTTGAAAAACAAAAAGAAAACTATTTATCGATAGCTTATTTACACCAGATTCTGGACACGAATTTGAAGTTGACATTACAACTAAACAAGATACAGTAGCATAGAACAGAGCTATCTATTCATAAAACTACAATCTGGGAGGAGTTCACTGGGGCGGGCTTATGTTGTCAAGGATCCAACACCAATTTAATCCCTTTCTTGCCAGATATTCAGGCATCTCCCAACTTCATTTGTAAAATTCAAATTTGTTTAAATGGACAACAAAAAGATTCTCATCAAGGCATGCCAGTATTGCAGTCCACGACAAGTGAATATATCAACAATTTCAATTTTCGGTTGCCTCCCAGTCCAAGGACATGTTTCTTATAGTGCAAAAAATAAACGCTCATGCAATGCCATCAAATAAACAGCTAACAGACTAACAAACTAACAGACTGGAGGGGCTAGGCCGCCACCTCAACTCAGCAAATAGAATATGCGAGGGGTTATGCCACCACCTCGGCTAATCAATGCAATCAAATAAAATTAACTATACTAACTGTAGAGACCCATAAATTATTATAATTTCGAAAATCATTTAATGCTTGAAAGGAATCGTATTATTAGTAGAGTTGTACGTTCGTTTGTGGGGTGCACGGGTATACATTTATTGTTATGTATCGGACACTTGGAGAAGGGTAAAATGTGAATTTTGATGTTGTGATGATGTTTGGAGGTGTTGGTAACAAGTGGGGTTTGATTCGGTAATCGTTACAAAAAATTTCATTTTCTGTCCAACTTGAACCGGTACTGGCAGCTAGTACCGGTACATGATTCCCAGAAGTTGTGTTTTTTTGGCGTTTTAAGGGCTCTTGAACCGGTACTGGGAATTGCCCAGTACCGGTACATGCTGTGTTTTTCTGCAACTTTCAGTACGCTTTTTGGACCTCTATAAATACCCCCTTTTGTCATTTTTCACATCCAAAACCAACAAAATAACCCTAGAAACACCCCCTCTCACCTACCTAATTCCAATCTCACTCAAAACTCTTGATTTCAACCTCAAATCTTCAAGATCCAAGGGTTTTCTTCCTCAAAATCACTTGAATCTCACATTTGGTGAACAAGGGGTAAGTTTGGTGTTCTTCTTCAAACTTTTGGGCTCTCACCCACGTTTTTCTCTCTCTCCTCTTAATCACTTATTGATCTTTGTTTATTTATCATGTTTTTGGGTAATATCATCTCTAGATCTTGCACCTAAGCTTGGGAGTAGTTTGTTCTTGGAAGATTTGGGCTTTTTCCTCTTGGTGGACCTAGGGTTTTGCTCAAAACCCACTTTGGTAGGGATTTCTCTTATCATCTACATGTTTTGTGGTGAATAAGTGTGATGTGGGTGTTTGTATGCTATATATGATCGAATGGTGTACTTTACGATATTGAAAATCATTTGTTTCTTGAAAGTAGTAAAGTGGACTTGAATGTTGTGATTTATGAGCTATATGTGACATATTTGGTAGTGTTTGGTCATGTGTGGGACGAGTTTATGTTATCGGTGTTGGTTGTGACAATATGGAGGTCGTTGATGTGAAGTATTTTGTGTCGCAAGGTGTGGGAAACACAATTTCGCAAGGGGTGGAGTGTATTGTGTCGCAAGGTGTGGGGAACACAATCTCACAATGGGTGGAGTGTATTGTGTCGTAAGGTGTGGGAAACACGATAACGCAAGGGGTGGGGGATGGTTGAAAGAAGTGTGTGTGTGTGTGTGTGCGCGCGCGCGCGAGCATGTGCGTTTGTGTATACATGTATGAGAATGTCGTGATACTAGTAATGGGTGCTGACATGCGTTCGTTTGGATTTGACATCATTTTGGTTTGCTGTATTCATGCTCATCATTTCATTACATATAGATTTTGTAGAGAACTTCCTACGGGGCTAGTGTAGCTCAGCAAAATCCTTCTTTTCAGGTCCGAACGTAGGACAGTAGATCACATAACATGGTGAATGTGAAAACGAAGACTTTTGGAAGCTAATATGACTTAGTTACTCATTCATCTTTGTAACTAACTTCTTTTAATAAAGATGGGTTTGTAACTAATTTATTTATTGATCTTTGACATAACATTATAATATACTTAACGCTTGTACACGTATTTAAGTAAATTTGGGCCGTGGTGCAAAGGTTGTACCATCTTAAACTTGAGGACCTTGTTGTAATTAAGCAGATGGGAAATCTCATTTTGGGTATTATTCATATTATGCGAGAATCCTCTTGAATTGGTTTATTTATTTATGTTTTAAAAATCGAGGACTTGACAATAACTAAAAACAAACTCAATATTTAGCCTGGCTTCGTTACACCTCAGGTTTGACATAAAACCAGGTTAGAGGTATCCGCCAAGGTAAATACAAGCTACTAACACATAAACTACTAGAGATTGGGTAGTCAATGACTCACTATTCACCTTCCGAGAGCGAGAGAGAATGAATTCTGGAATGTTGGAAGGGCACTTGCTAGATCGAAAACAGCTACCACAAAAGCTATCCAAGTACACTATCCCATATGCACACATTGAACGAAATCCATGAGTAAGTGCGTAAACACAAGAATTTTTATGATTAAAATAAAAAGTTAGGCGTATCAAGAATGTAAGACCCTCTCGAATCTTTACTCTTTTTTTGGGTAAATTCAAATCTTTACTGTCCTTAGATTCAAAACCATTTGAGTATAAAATGGTTTTAAGTAGTTTTGTTGAGAAACTGAATGCTCCAATCCTTACTATTTCACGTATTTAATTTTGGTATTCAAACAAATCAAACTACGTATGTTGTATGCACCATTTCCAGCACATAAGCAGTAAGCACCATTTACTTTAATTGAGGAAATCATAAAAAAGCCATGGATATAAAAATAAGTGAGAAAATTCACCTTCTACATTTTGCTTGCATTAATTTGCTTCAGCCTTCACGTGGTTTGGTCCATGGCGTCTACAATGTCCTACAAAACAAGAACCAGCACCAGCAAAAAATAGGTATATGAAAGCCAAATGAACAAGGAAAATGAATAAGAAAATTGAATTCTCCTCATATATTGAAATGAATGCAACGTGAAGTTGCCATTATGGCCTTCATAAGTTGCAACACCACTTCATAGTTCATAACAATACGACTACGGCTCAGACATTAGTAATGTTTTTATCATCATAGCCGGAAACTGAAATGGATGCGGCAATGTTAAGTTGCCATTAAGGCCTTCATAAGTTGCAATACAATCACACTTCGCTTAGCCAAAAATTGGGGTTGTGTCTGTGGCTTATTCATTTCAGACTAAAAGAAGACACACACACACCCCACAACGCATGCATGCAACATCCACTTCAGTTAAAAGAAGATAAACAGACCACAAGGCATGCAGCAAAACTTAGGCTCAGCATATTAGTTCAGAAAATACATCATAGCCAAAAATTGAAGCGGGGGCAACATCATGTTGCCATTTAAGGCCTTCATAAGTTGCCACAACATCCACTACAGCCCACTTACTGAAATGAATAAGCCACAAACACAAATGCACAATACTGAAATGAATAAGCCACAGACACTACCCCAGTAGAATAAATGAATAATAGATTGAAACCAAATGCCAGCAGGTCCCCCTAATCATTGTCTATATCAGAGTCTGCAAAGTAGCCTCTGAATTCATCTTTAGCTGAGCGTTTTTGAATTTCAAGGCGTGCATCCACCCAATCTTTCAAGCAAATGAGACAGTCCAAAATGTCTGGAGCTAGTCTGCTCCTCCTCTGTAGACATAAGAGGGGTTAGTAGATCACGTGCCATGATTAAAAGAACGGGATATTTATCTTCATTTTTTTTCCACCAAGCTAAGACATCAAAATCACGCCTGTCATTCGCGTTAACAGATTCTAGGTCCAAATATTTCTCAAGTTCAATGCGTGAAGTTACAGTGCTACGTCCTATTCCTAAATTTGAACTAACGAAATCCCAAAATTCATCATTGGTACTTGTAGAAGATGTTAAAGGAGCAGCAGTACAGGCAGCATTAGAACGAAACTTAGAGTCATATTTAGCATACATGGTAGTCAATAAATCATTCACATTAACAGAAGAAGGTAAAGTAGTAATCCCTAAATTCCTACCAATCTCTCTCAAGAGCAAGCTAACACCTTGTAACTTCATCCTAGGGTCCATTACTGCAGCTAACATAAATATTGGTGGCATTTCCTTATAATATTTTCTAAATTTTCCTTCCATATCTATACAAGCATGTGTAAAATTTGGATGTTCCCTATGTTTACGAAAATTGACACTGATATTGAAATGATGATGAAGCACAATACAAGAAGTGGGATAACGAACGCCCAAACAAGCTACGGTAGCAACATAAAACACTTTCAAAAATTTCATGAACTCAAAACCAATTTTCCAATCAGGTGGAGTTAAAGGAGTACCACTACACGGTCGATACCTCTGATTAACAAAAGCAGATATTGCATCACTATATTTCCTACAAGACTTTAACATAAGGTAAGTCGAATTCCAACGATTTTGAACATCAGAGTTCATATTTTTGGGTTTAAGATTGTAAAATGACGTGCACAATCTATCAAATTCTTGTTGCCTAGATGGGAAAGTAGCAATAAAAAGAACAGCATCTCTAATTTTTTTAATTTGTGGTGCTATATGTTTCAAACCATCTTGCACAACTAAGTTAATGACATGACATACACATCGCAAATGCAATAATTCACCAAAACAAGGAGTCGTCAAATTTCTTATAAACAATGGAAGTGTAGCACTATTAGCGCTATGGTTGTCAAAAGTAATGCTATAAACTTTATCAACAACTTCAAAATCCCTAAAAACACCCGTAATACTTTCAAAAATCTGTTCAGCATCATGAGGACACTCCACTAAATGGAAAGTAATAATTTTTTTTCGCAAAGTCCAACTAGAGTCTATATAATGAGCAGTCACACAAATATAACCACGATTATTTATACCAGACCACATATCAGAAGTAAAACCTATTGCACCAAGACTTGCAAGTTCACTAATCAAATCTTTTTTAACTTCACTATGAGCTTTCTTCGTATGACTACGGGTTGAATTTCTAGAAACTTTAGCAAATGAAGGATTCAGACAATTTTGGACAAAATATTCAAATTTAATATCATCACCAAAAGTAAATGGTTGTTCTGCTGCAGCTACATAAAGGGCTAGTCCACGTCTCATTTTTTCTTTTGAATAAACAAAATTACTACTATCAAATGCATCACCAATTTTATCAGCATATTTACTTCTTAGATGTCTACCATGTGGCCCTACACCATTATTACTTATGCATTTATAATTTTTGTCACAATAATGGCATACAGCCCTAGCTCCTATGCCAATACCATTTTCATCCTTGAAGTTTTGATCTATAGAGAAATGATTCCATACCCATGAGTAGCGTCGTGACCTTGTTGAACCACTAAGGCCTGAATTTGCAGCTGCAGGAGCAGAACCTGTTGGAGTAGCAGTAGAACCTAAAGGTCCTGTTCCACTTCCACCACCAACAATGTTTGAAGCAGCCTCCTCACCTACAGAACCCATACCCTATGGTGCAATAGGGTTTCGTGGTAGTTCATCAGAAGAACCTGAGAGGGAGTGACGATCCTCCCCATTTCCAGCATCCATCTACAAAAAAAAAAAAAAAAACACCATAACAGGGGTTATTAAAGGGGAAACAGTGCATGTGTGTACTAATATACGAAATTAATGCAGGTGTGTGTGTACAAAATCAGTTTCGACAAATTTGTCGAAAATAGTAACAAAAGTGAAAAGCCCTAATTTCTTGTAATTACTAATTTCAAAAATTAGTAACAAAAGCCATTTTGTAGCCCTAATTTCACAAATTAGTAACAAAAGCCCTAATTTCTTGTTACTAATTTCTGATTAGTAACAAAAGCCATTTCGTAACCCTAATTTCAGAAATTAGTAACAATTAACAAAAGCCATAATTTCGTAACCCTAATTTCAAAAACCAGGTGAAAACCCTAATTTCAGAAACCCTAATTATTTGGCTTTTCCAAATAAACCCAAACTGGATTTTTATTCAAAAATATTGAACTTAACACATCAATCATGAAGAGAACCTAAAACGGGATGCATGTCAGCATGTGGTCAACAAACAGGAAAACGAAAACAATATGTTTTCACATCAAAACACCAAGTACTTGCAGTAAAACAAGCCAAAGCCGACGATCGTGAACGAAAACAAGCCAAGGTTGTAAATA
This sequence comes from Rhododendron kiyosumense, assembly GCA_019656275.1. Classification (NCBI taxonomy): domain Eukaryota; kingdom Viridiplantae; phylum Streptophyta; class Magnoliopsida; order Ericales; family Ericaceae; genus Rhododendron; species Rhododendron kiyosumense. The sequence goes on along the minus strand of BPLS01000498.1, from coordinate 2,327,783 downwards.
CTCACCGTTTGAGTGTTGTGTGTCACCAGAAATGAAGAGAGACAGAGGTGAGTCGGGTACAATCAGATCTAGTTGTAGATCTAGGGTTTAAGTCGTTTGAGTCGCTGAACGGCAACAACGACGGAACAGAAACGGTCACCTACTCATCGCCAGAAACGGCAAAGGTAGTCACCACCGATCAGTGGTCACCGACTAGGGCTTCACTATTTGAGAGTTAAGAGGGAGAGAGAAAGACGTTGAGAGAGAGAGTGTGCCTCAGGCGTTGAGAGGGAGAGACGGTGAGAGTGAGAATGAGAGAGACGTTGAGAGTGAGAAATGAGAATGAGAGAGAGAGAGAGAGAGAGAGCCAGTCAGTCAGAGAGAGATGTTGAGAGAGTCAGATGAGAGTGAGAATAGAGCGACTGAGAGAGAGAGGGCTGCTAGGGTTGTTCTCAGTCTCATCTCTTCCTATTAATACCAGTGCCGTGCCTGATCATGTGCGACAGTCGCACCATAATGCATATCCACTCAATAAAGAAAAAATCTCATAGAGTCCTATAATACATCACTCGAGGGCCGCCCGAGCTGTTTGTTGAAAATCCGAACCGTCTACCTTTTATGTGGGAGTGATTATATCATTCGTGCAAACAATGAAGTAAATTGGTTATCGTTATATACTACATTGCACATAATAAAAAAATTCCTATTAATGAATCTACGTCCCAATGAAAGGGCTTCCAAAACCTGATAGACTCTAAAATTTTCGAGAGTGACTAAAACACCAAGAACAACGAAATGAACGGTATGGACCGTCATACTAGTGTTACAATCGTGTGGCTAGCATACATTGGACTATAGCAGAATACATTGGTTTAGAATCAGATAAGTTAGACGTATAGATTTGAAAGGTAGTTGCAGACTCATTTTTCGAATATTCGATTTAAACCGTTACGATTTAAGATCTTATCAAATTTATCATTCTCCCAAAAAATAGGTGATAATCGGATGTCGGAAACCACGTGATCAGAACACATTAGGTGCTTCCAAAGACGCTAAAGTCCTATAATGCACCACTTTAGGGCCACCCAATTTGTTTTTTGAAAATCAGAACCATCCACCTTTTATGTGGGACTATTTATATCATTCATGCAAAAAATGAAGTAAATTGGTTATGGTTATATACTTTATCGCACATAACAAAAAATTCCCTATCAATAAATCTACGTCTCGATAAAAGGGCTTCAAAAACCCGATAGACCAAAAAATGTGCGAGAATGATTAAAACACCAAGAACAACAAAATGAACGGCATGGATTGTCATACTTGTGTTGCAATCGTGTGGCTAGCATACAAGAGGCCCCTTTTTTTAAAATAGAATTACATAATAAATATTGCTTGTTCCAATTATAAGCACAAAAAGATTGTTGGCCTTGATGGTTTGAGATGTGTGTCAAGTCCCTAAGGACTTGGGTTTGAACCCATACAGATTATTTTTTTAAAACCATTTTTTTTAAATTAGTTTTTTCCTTATTTATTTTCTCTATCTATCTATATATATTTAAAAATCTTTACTAGATAAAACACAATATATATCAATATATGTGTAGTAATTGGTATATTATCATGTTTGAATTTTGATTCAAAATTTCTTGATCATATCAAATATTTTAAAAGCTTATTTTACTTAAATAAAAGGAAAAGATTAATAAATTATTGGATTATCAAAAAATACATACAAATAAAGTAAACTATAATCTGAAATCCCTTGTTTATTTAATACCTTTTTTTTTTTTGGGTTTTTCCATGCCTCATGTCATGCCCGCAGGGCCCGCCTTGAGGTGAAGCCTGAGGTGCAGCTGCTTTAGGCCTCCAAAATTCGGGCAAAAACTGAGTCTCATTTTTCATCAGACGAAAATATATTATATATAAGTTATTCCGAATTCTAACACAAGTAGAGTTCCAGCGTCAGTGGTTTATGCATATTGCTTAAACTGAGAGGTCTCTGTTTCGAGTCCCACAAGGCCCATTTGGCAAATTTTCTTTTCTAAATTTTTTTGCTGGATCTAGGTAAGATTGCATCTCTTGTATTAGTTGTGCTTTAGTTGTTTTAAATGTTACTCACACTAAGGGTTCAAATCTTTTGCATACTACTATAAATGTTTGGATAAGTTTTCTTTTTAATTTAATTTTTAACTTTTAATATCTAGTTCACAGGAAAAAAAAAACACTTTTGACTATATAAAAGCATAATAATTACTTCGAACTCAACAAAATTTGATCACAAATGTTTAAAATAATTAATTCTCTTATTATTAAAAAAAAATAGCATTCTTACTATCATAGTTCATAATATAATTAGTCAAAAAAAATACAATGTATGAGCGATACATTTGATTCATTTTTTCTAATGGTATAAATTGTTTTAAAATTTTATTTTAGTTAAATTATGAACCTAAAAGTTTAATCTTTTAACCTTATATTAGACACATACATTGAATTTTTTCGTTAAAAATATAGGGCCTCATTTTTAGAATTCACTTTAGGCCTCCAAAATCTCAGGACCGGCCCTGCGTGCCCGTGCCATGCCGTGCCTACCTAGAACCATGCCGTGCTGTGTTGTGACTCGTGCCCCATCCCATTTCTGTGCCGTGCCCGTCTAAGTCCGTGTTGTGCTGTCCCGTGCCAAGCCAACTTCCGTGCCGTGCCCATGTCGTTCCCCCTCACTTTCGTGCCCGTACCGTGCCGCATGCCCATGGCGTGTTGTGCCATGTCTGGCTAGAACTGTGTCGTGCCGTGTTGTGACTCGTGCCCCATCCCACTTCCATGCCGTGCCGGTGCCATGCCCGTATAAGACCGTGTTGTGCCGTGCCAAGCCAACTTCTGTGTCGTGCCTGTGTCGTTCCGGCTCACTTCCGTGCCCGTGCCGTGCCACGTGCCCACTAAGACAGTGCCATTCTTGTGTCGTGCCAAGATTATTCTGTGCCCGTGCCGTGCCGCATTCAAACGTGCCGTGCCCATGCCGACCCGGCCCATTTTACACCTCTAGTGCAACCCAACATTTAGAAATATTGAATGCTGTTAAAATGAGTGACAATGGTCAACCACGGCAAGATGTTGTTTATATGCTTGTTCAAACAATTATACTTCATTTTATTGGTCAATGGGACAACCAACGAGAAAGGAGTAGAAAATTGCTTCAAAATTTGAAGTGTCCAACATTAACTCATTTTCATTGGTACAAGGATGTCTTTCTAGGAAAAGTAATGCAAAGACATGATGCCAATAGTGAGCATTGGAAGTCCAAATTTATTGATGGTTTACCTCATTTTTTTGCTGAAAAAATTAGGAAAAAAACTGAGGGATCAAAATAATGGTTTAACAATTATTTATGATAATTATACTTATGGTCAATTAGTTGCCATAATTATCCAAGAAGGATTAACTTTGTGTAATGATATAAAGTTACATAATCAATTAAAAAAACAACATTTGACTGGTAAACAAGAATTAGGCCAATTTTGTGATCAATTTGGGTATGATATGACTATATACCCAAAGAATTATAAGAAAAAGAGTAGTAATAAAACTACCACAACAAAGAAATTTTCCAGAAAGAAATCTTCTAAGAAGAAGAAATTAGAACAGTCTAATTCTAAAGAAGAAGGGTCTTCTAATAAGAAGAAACTTAATAAAAAAAATTACAGCAAAATGTTTTAAGTGCGGGAAAATAGGTCACTATGCTAATAAATGTAAGACCAAGAAAAAGCTTAATGAGCTTCAAATTGATGGAGAGTTAAAACAGCAACTTTTTCAAATTAATGCTAAATTCGAGTGACTCTGAATCAAAAGGAGTTTTAGAGCATCAGATAAATAAAGTATCTGATGACGACGATGCCTCTTCTAGTTCGGAAGAAGAAGAGATCCCTAATAATTGTCATTGTAATAATCTAGAATGTTCAACCTCCAATAATTATTGAAAAGCAATTGTAGAAATGAATGGTCTTAGTATTAATTAATGTTCTTACTTATTAACATAAAGATCTTCTTAATATTATTGATCAAATTGAAGATCCTCAATTAAAAATCAAAATTATAGAAACATGTATTTCCTCTGCAAGAGAAGAAGAATAGGAGGAAAAACCCCAAATTCCCAATGAGACTTATAATCTAAAAAATGTTTTAGATCGATTAGAACACATTGACAATTATAAACCTGTGACAATTCCTGATCTTAAGGGTGAAATAAATACTTTAAAAACAAAAATAAAACTATTAAAATCATTTTAAGACAAAGCTACTCAAGAGCTTTATGATATGAACCAAAGAATAGAAACTTTGGCAAAAGATGACACCAGCCAAGAGACTGATTCAACCTATCTAAATATGATTAATAATATTGTTCATAAAAAATGGCACATAAGAGTAAATCTTGTAATTCAAAAAGAATATTCAATCACTAATATTATTGCTCTTGTTGATAGTGGAACAGATATGAATTGTATTCAGGAAGGTTTGGTTCCAACACAATATTTTGAGAAATATTTCTCAAAGTCTTACTAATGCTAGTGGTTCTAGAATGATAATCAAATACAAGTTAAACAATGTTTACATTTGCAATAAAGGAATTTGCTTGGAGACAACTTTTCTTTGTATCAGAAATCTCCAGCAAGAATTAATATTAGATACACCTTTTTTGGTAATGTTAATGCCAATGCAAACCAACACTGCTGGGATAACCGCCCGAATCGATGGCCATGAAATATTTTTTGAATTTGTTTCCTCTCCTGTTCACAAGGAAATAAATGATATTATGAGGAGAATTTCTAATAAAGAAATACATTTTCTTCAAAAAGAAATTCAAATTATGAGTATTGAAGAAACTCTACAAAACCTTTTATGAAAGAGAAAATTTCTCACATAGAGGAAGATTTCATAAAAGAAATCTGTAGTGATATCCCTAATGCTTTTTGGAATAGGAAGAAACATATTGTTTCACTACCTTATGAGAAGGATTTTGATGAGAGGAAAATTCCCACAAAAGCAAGACCTTCTCAAATGAAACAAGAATATCTAACAATGTGTCAAAATGAAATTGACAGTTTACTTAAAAAATAATTAATTAGGAAAATCTATTCTCCTTGGAGTTGTAAAGCTTTTTATGTCAATAAAAATGCTGAAAAGGAACGAGGAGTTCCTATGTTAGTAATAAATTATAAGCCTCTTAATAAAGTCTAGATGTGGATAAGGTATCCAATTCCTAATAAAAAAAGATATGTTGGACAGACTAAATAAGGCAGTCATTTTCTCTAAATTTGATTTAAAATCAGGTTATTGACAGATTCAAATCAAAGAATATGATAGATATAAAACAGCTTTTACTATTCCGTTTGGTCATTACGAATGGAATGTAATGCCGTTTGGTCTGAAGAATACACCTTCAGAAATTCAAAATATTATGAATGATATTTTTTATCCTTATGCAGAATTTACAATATGTTATATAGATGATGTTTTAATTTTTTCACAAAACATCGATCAACATATAAAACATCTTAGAATTTTTAAAGATGTTATTAAGAAAAATGGTTTAGTAGTGTCTGCACCTAAAATGAAATTATTTCAAACTAGGGTTTGGTTTTTAGGACATAATATTCACCAGGGAAAAATTATCCCAATTGATAGAAGTATAGAATTTGCTTCTAAATTTCCAGATGTAATAAAAGACAAAACCCAATTGCAAAGGTTTCTTGGAAGTCTCAATTATATAGGAGATTACTATAAGGAGTTAGCCCAGGATTCGGCTCCCTTATATGAAAGACTTAAGAAGAATTCACCTCCTTGGATAGAATATCATACAAAGGCTGTTCAAAAAATTAAGCTAAAGGCTAAGCAATTACCATGTTTAGCAATTGCTAATCCATAATGGAAGAAAATTGTAGAAACAGATGCATCCAATATTGGGTATGGTGGTATCTTAAAGCAATATAATCCAAATTCTTGTAAGGAAGAATTGGTAAGGTTCACTTCTGGACTTTTTAAAAATGCACAAGTTAATTACAACACAATAAAGAAAGAAATTCTTTCTATTATTAATGCATAAATAAATTTCAAGATGATTTACTTAATCAACACTTTCTTCTTAAAGTTGATTGCAATGCAGCTAAACAGGTTTTAAAATAGGATATTAAAAATTTGGCTTCAAATCAAATTTTTGCTCGATGGCAGTCTGAATTGTCTGCATTTGATTTTGATATAGAAGATATCAAAGGAGAAAATAATTCTCTACCTGATTTTCTCACTCATGAATTTCTGCAGGGCTGATTGATGGCTTATGTTCAAAATATAGACACAGAAACTTTTCTTAAAACTGCTTGTCCCTCAATATCAGAGGAATGACTAAAATTTTAGTTACAAAAGATCAAAAATTTTGAATTGTGATGAGAAATTTATCAAGGGTAAATTGGGAGCAAAATTTTCAATGCTATGTTCCAACAAGATTTTATCTTAACCGATGGGCTCATGCTCATCAAGCCCTCATTCAATTTTATGAAGAATATGGTTATTCAGATTCGGAAGAGACGGATGATATAGTTAATAATTATTTAAAATACAAACTTCAACAAATTCAGTCCAGGCTGAAGATATTGGCTGGTGTTTAATTTTGCAGGATGAATAGACCTCCTGATAGAGGACGAGGTCGTAGCAATAATTCTCGGGGAAAGGGTCAAAATAGAGTCACCCACGCTGATATTAAGGCCTACTTAAAGGCTTAAAAGCTACAATTTTCTTCACTACAAGATGCAGCTTCAGCATCATCATCACTCTCAATTAAGGAGGTGGTGCAATCAGAAGAGGTTTTCAAATCATTAGAAATCAAAGAAATAATAATGATCTTGGAACCTCAGGATGTGCAATTCAAAAATGATCCATGGGAAATTAAGTCCCGTTATTTGGATACAATGAGTTATCCAGCTCCGGAAGGAAAATACAGCTATATTTATGAAGCAATGCTTACAGAATCTGGATCTGTGGAAATTAACCACACCTATGACAGCAAGATTGCATAGAAAAGTCCAATTAGCTATAGCAAGGCCATAATTAAGATGGTCATACCATTTCACAAGTGGGGAATTCACCAACAAAAATCAAAGACGTTGTCAATTAAGTCTGAAGATGGGATTCTAATTCGTTACAATTACAGGGATTACATTGAAGCTTGGACAAAGGCCATCTATTATCAAAATTAGAGAAGAAAACACTCGTGGTTCTTCAAATTATGTCCAAATCTTGTTAGGCAAAATGAATTTTCAAATTGGTTTTATAATTGGTGGTCCAAATTTGGACCTAGGTCAGATTATCTTCCAGCAAAAGTTCAAAAGGAACTAGAGTTCGTCAACAAATTTCATCCTCAATTGCGGGGAACCAATATTTTTGAAGGAAAATCATTCCTTTTTGTAATGACAACTTTTGGTATCCCATGGATTTGGAAATGGGATGTTGAATTTGGAAGTAATAATTTAGGGCTTCCAGTACTTCAAAGATTTTTTCAATATTGATGGTGGAAAGGAATTGATTTGGAAAAGACACTTTCAAATATTAATCCACCACCCAAGAATTGAAGTTACAATTAAAAAGAAAGGAGCAAAATTCCATCAAGAACCCTTTCTTGGAAATTTCAGCCCAAATTAGGGCAAAAAATCCATCTTTGACAGATGATGAATTGGTAATAAAGACCATAGACTACATGAAGGACCAATTTCTACAATTTGTCCAAGCTACTCATGTGGCTGATGATGAATCAATGACATTAGCAAAAAGTAATGAAGAAGATAATAATCCTTTCGCTTGTTTAACAGGGGAATCTCAGGACCCCTATGAAAACGATGGTAGTACACTAGCACCTACACCAACTTTAGGTGACTTTTGGGATAGCATGACCGAAATGATGGCAGAACAATTGTCCTCTCGCAAAGGAAAAGAGAAAAACCAATAATGTTCTAATACAACCAACCAACTTTCGGTGGAAAATTCCAATTATGGGAATAGGAACTCAATTATGGAGTACTTTACACTCAACTTTCGGTGGAAGATATCACTGATGATGGGGCCCAGAGAGCACCCGATGAATCTCCATTTTACTTTAATTTGAGTGTAATTTCATTGTAATTAGTCTAGTATTTCATTTGAATTTCTTGTAAGAGTCCTCTATATAAAGGACGCGTCTGGCTTGGTAGAGGCAGGTTTTCCCTTCTAAAATCCTAGCTCTTTGCTCTCCCCCTCTCCTGTACTTTGGCTCCAGGCCTTTTGAAATAATAAGGTCAGTTTTCTTTTGTCGATCCTTGTATCTTCCATCACTGTCTCGAACTATTTGTTCAATTTGATTAACAATTGGTCTGGGTGGAACCGCATTATTTATAATCCAGTTTTCAGCGAATGTAATTTCCTCCCAATTTATCAACCTATTGGTTTCAATATTGGATGTTAACATATTGGTTTCTACCAGGACAGTCTGGTCTGCAGGTCGTAACTGACGAACCCTTGGATTAACAGTATTCATGATTTTATAGTAAATCCTATAAACCACTGCAATTACTTCAAATCCAGGTAAGAAGTCATAGCCTCTAATCTGGATTTTACAATTTAAAACTTCGCCTATGTTTCTATCCGTCAGTGATAGAGTAAGATTAGGGTAAGCATTAAAATAAACAGGACCATGACATAAACCGGTCTCTACAGCCCCCATAATCGAAGACCTCCAATTATTACACCTACCATCTCATAAAGTTACTTGGAGGCAAGTATCCATTCCTAACAAAGTTAATGGTTTAAGGGCTATTTGCACTAAATCAATATGAACATATTTATAATTACGCATGTGAGCAATTAGATCACTACGATCCATAAGATTTATTATCTTACCATTAAGCTCTAAGCTTTTTGTTATTTCCATGGTTTTTATTGCCATGCTACTTCTAAATTCAAACATACCATGCCTATGTATAGTAGAAGGGCGTACTGGAGGGATAGTTTAGTGATTTAATTGTTCTTACACATTGGCATATTCCACTAATTCAGTGTTTTTAATTCTATCATTATCAGATCTAAATATTCTTCTCATTGAGATATAAGTATTGTGTTAGTGCTCATATAAATTATTCTTTCATGAATTTCACAAACCACGCACCCCCCCCCCCCCCCCTGTTTTTTTTAAATGAAAGACAACATTTTAGATAGCACATCTATCAATGATTTACCGCAGCAAGGCCAAACTATCCTTCCCGGGTCCTCATGGCCAGACAAATGCGAACGCGACTTGGGTGACGTCCCACTACCTAGAATGTTTTCTTACATTTAAAATCTTTATATTAATTTTTATTTGAAAGGCATCCGCATGATAGAATAACCTATACTTGCACTAACAGATTAATTTAAGCCATAACTTGGCTCTGATACCGATTAAGATACAAGGATCGACAAAAGAAAACTGACCTTATTATTTCAAAGGGCCTAAAGCCAAAGTACAGAAGAGGGGGGAGAGCAAAGAGCTAGGATTTTAAAAGGGAAAAGAGGACAATCCAAAACCTGCCTCTACTAAGCCAGACGCGTCCTTTATATGGAGGACTCTTACAAGAAATTCAAATGAAATACTAGACTAATTACAATGAAATTACACTCAAATTAAAGTAAAATGGAGATTCGCCGGGTGCTCTCTGGGCCCCATCGTCATGGATATCTTCCACCGAAAGTTGAGTGTAAAGTACTCCATAATTGAGTTCCAATTCCCATAATTGGAATTTTCCACCGAATGTTGGTCGTATCAGAACATTATTGGTTTTCCTCTTTTCCTTTGTGAGAGGATAGTTGTTCCACCATCATTTCGGTCATGCTGTCCCAAAAGTCACCTAAAGTTGGTGTAGGTGCTGGTGTAGTACCATCGTCTTCATAGGGGTTTTAAGATTCCCCTGCTAAACAAGCGAAAGGATTATTATCTTCTTCATTACTTTTCGCTGATGTCATTGATTCATCATCAGCCATATGAGTAGCTTGGACATATTATAAAAATTGGTCCTTCATGTAGTCCATGGTCTTTATTACCAGTTCGTCATCTGTCAAAGATGGATTTTTTGCCCTAATTTGGCTGAAATTTCCAAGAAATGGTTCTTGATGGAATTTTGCTCCTTTCTTTTTAATTGTAACTTCAATTCTTGGGTGGTGGATTTAATATCTGAAAGCATCTTTTCCAAATCAATTCCTTTCCACCATCGATATTGAAAAAATCTCTGAAATACTGGAAGCCCTAAATTATTACTTCCAAATTGAACATCCCATTTCCAAATCCATGGGATACCAAAAGTTGTCATTACAAAAAGGAATGATTTTCCTTCAAAAGTATTGGTTCCCCGCAATTGAGGATGAAATTTGTTGAAGAACTCTAGTTCAAGGGGCATACATTAACAAAACCCATTTTTTCAAATCCTAAAAAAATTATTTTCCATATTTTTACACCCAATTAAAGTATTCAATGAGTACTTTAATTTGGTGTACAAAATAAAAAGAAATAATATATGAAAATATTTTTTGGGGGTTTGAAAATGCACGGATTTTCATAGGAGACATTTAAAGTGGAACGGAAGAAGTAAAATTCATTACCAATTTAAGAATATAATTAATTTTTTATCTGTTTAAAATAAAATGAGGAATTATTAAATTGGGATGGAGAGAGTATTTAAAAAATAAGAACATTAATGGAATGGAGCCTAAATCTAAATGCCTTTCACGCAAGAGGAAAGTAGTCCAAATACAACTCTACATAGAGAGACAATGCCCTTGAAGCAAGAGGAAAGAATCAAATCCTTGACTTCCTATCAAGGTGCAAGGACTTTCACTAACACACTCGCATACAACTTTGGGTTAGGGCTTTTGTAGGTGAAACGTAGCATAACAAGAAGGGAAAATGACGATTAAGAACGTGTTTTGATAATTAATACCCGTCAAAGATATTTTTAACATTAACATATTTTTAACATTAACAACTGTTTTTAGTTTGTTTTTCGCGGATATTAATTATCAAAATACACGTTCTGGGCCGCCATTTTTCCTAACAAGAACATTATTACTCCGTATTATAGAAATAACAAAACAAAATGTAATTTGCAACAAAGAAGCACCAGTGATCTAATTGTAGAATAGTGCCCTGCCATAGTACAGACCCGGGTTTGATTCTCGGCTGGCGCATTGCGCGAGCTATGATGAAACTCGCGTCTCATATGACGGTAGGGTCTGTCCAGTTGTCTGATTCTCGGACGAAAAATTAGGCGCTTCTGAGCTCACTTTCTTTTTCTTGTTTAAAAACGTACAATTGCGGTGGTGGAATCCCTCCGTTTCCGGCGCGGGTGAAAAGAATTTAATCTCACGTGATATATCTACAGCAATCGGATGCTTTCTTTAGTACTACCAAAGAACCCAAATAGACGGAAATCGGGTGGTTATGTACAAACTACTAAGATTTCAAGAACTGAACCTTTTGCGATTCTTGCACATTAAGCAGTGCC
>BPLS01000498.1:2280625-2316242 GCA_019656275.1 Rhododendron kiyosumense | reverse complement strand
AATACTTCCACAGCAGCCACAATTCACTCGGCAATTCACCACGGATTTACAAGTTGAATAGGCATCTCAATGGTTTGTGGAAATCGGGTCAAATTGACGAAGCCCGCCAAGTGTTCGACGGAATGTCTGAAGGAGACAAGTTCACTTGGAACACAATGGTCGCTGCTTACGCGTATTCAGGGAGACTAGCCGAAGCTAAACAGCTCTTTGATGAGGCTCCAAAGAAGTGTTCGATCACTTGGTCGTCGCTCATTTCTGGGTTCTGTAGATAATACTTCCACAGCAGCCACAATTCACTCGGCAATTCACCACGGATTTACAAGTTGAATAGGCATCTCAATGGTTTGTGGAAATCGGGTCAAATTGACGAAGCCCGCCAAGTGTTCGACGGAATGTCTGAAGGAGACAAGTTCACTTGGAACACAATGGTCGCTGCTTACGCGTATTCAGGGAGACTAGCCGAAGCTAAACAGCTCTTTGATGAGGCTCCAAAGAAGTGTTCGATCACTTGGTCGTCGCTCATTTCTGGGTTCTGTAGATACAGGTGCGAATCGGAAGGTTTCCATTTGTTTTGGCAAATGCAGTACGAGGGACACGAGCTGAGCCAGTTTGCGTTGGGCAGTGTTCTCAGGGTGTGTTCTTCAAAGGCATTGCTATCAAGGGGGGAACAGCTTCATGCTCTTGTTATAAAGACACGTTTTGACTCGAATGCGTTTGTTAATACCGGTTTTGTGGATATGTACGCTAAGTGTGATAGTATTGTTGAAGCCGAAATGATTTTTGACGAGATGCCCGAAAGGAAAAGTCATGTTTTGTGGACTGCTATGATTACAGGTACTCGCACAACAATGATGGGATTAGAGCAATCAGGTGTTTCCAGGATATGCGTGCTGAAGGGGTGGAACCCAACCAGTATACTTTTCCTAGTCTGCTGACAGCTTGTGCTGCGGTTTCAGCATGTGGGTTTGGTGGGCAGGTGCATGGTTGCATAGTTCGGCTTGGTTTTGAGGCTAATGTGTACGTTAAAAGCGCTTTGGTTGATATGTATGCGAAATGTGGAGACTTGTATAATGCTAGGAGAGCGTTAGATAGTGTGGAAGGTAACAATGTGGTTTCTTGGAACTCCATGGTGGTTGGGTGCGTGAGGCTAGAGCTTGAAGAGGAAGCATTGTTATTGTTCAAGAAAATGCACACAAAAGATATGGATATCGATGATTTCACGTACCCTTCTGTTCTGAATTCTTGTGCTTCCATGAAGGTTATGGAAAGTGCAAAATCAGTCCATTGTTTGATTGTCAAAACTGGGTATGAGGCTTACAAGCTTGTAAGCAATGCTCTTGTTGACGTGTATGCAAAAGGGGGAGAATTAGGTTCAGCTTTTCAAGTTTTCAACAGTATGATATACAGAGATGTAGTGTCATGGACATCTTTGGTCACTGGGTATGCATATAACGGGTCCTACGAAGAAGCTCTCAAGTTGTTTTGTCAATTGAGAAGTGCAGTGTTGATCCTGACCAAATCGTCATTGCCAGTGTCTTGATTGCCTGCGCAGAATTGACAGTTCTGGAATTTGGGCAACAAGTTCACACGAATTTTGTGACATTCGGCTTTGGGTCAACCTTATCAGTGGATAATTCCCTTGTTACCATGTATGCAAAATGTGGGTGCATAAAAGATGCTAAAAAAGTTTTTAACTTGATGAAAATCCGGGATGTCATTACATGGACTGCTCTCATCATTGGGTATGCTAAGGATGGTAAGGGAAAGTACTCTCTCGCATTATATGATGATATGATAGCCAGTGGGATAAAACCTGACTTTATTACGTTTATTGGGTTACTTTTCGCGTGTAGCTATGCAGGCTTTGTAGAATAGGGGCGGCAATACTTTCAATCCATGGAAAAAGTCTATGGGATAAAGGCGGATCCTGATCTTATGCATGTATGATCGATCTTCTAGGGCGCTCAGGGAAAATGAATGAAGCCAAGGAGTTACTCAATCAAATGAGTGTGGGACCTAATTCTACTGTGTGGAAAGCATTGCTTAGTGCATGTAGAGTACATAAAGATATAGAACTGGCTGAGAGGGCAGCGAATGCCCTCTTTGAACTTGAACCCCAGAATGCCATGCCTTATGTTTTGCTATCAAACATCTATTCTGCAGCTGGTTTTTGGGAAAATACTGCCAAAATAAGAAGACTTATGAAACTTAGAGGGATCAGCAAGGAACCCGGGTGTAGTTGGATGGAGATGAATAGCAAGGTGCATAAATTTATGTCTGAAGATAGAAGCCATCCGAAAACAGACCAGATTTATTTCAAAATTGATGAGATTATGATGTTGATTAAGGAGGCTGGATATGTACCTGATATGAATTTTGCACTGCATGATGTGGATGAAGAGGGTAAGGAACTTGGTCTTGCTTATCACTGCGAGAAGTTGGCTGCTGCTTTTGGGCTTCTCTTTGTGCCATAGGGGGCGCCTATTCGGATATTTAAGAACCTTCGAGTCTGTGGTGATTGTCATGCTGCAATGAAGTTTATTTCAAGAGTTTTTTGCCGGCATATTATTTTAAGGGATTCGAATTGTTTTCACCATTTCAGAGAAGGAACGTGTTCTTGTGGGGATTACTGGTAGATTAAAGTTTTTCTTCTGACTTGTTTAATCTTTGGTTTGTGTATTTGAGATGGGATTCAAATGGTTTGTTGCTGGATTAACTTCATCATCTCATCCTTCAACTATGAATACACCAAAGGTTTGAACTTCCCAGCCCTTTTTTCTTCCCTTTAACGTGTTTAGGTCGTTTCCCATGATGAAACAACCAACAAGCAAACCACTGTCACATTGCCAACAACCATCAAGTCGCGGGTCAATGGGATGTTGTCAGGGGTTGGCTATCACCGGAATTTCTGTTTTTATAGCGCCCCCAATGTTGTATATTCTCAGCTACGCCACTGCAAGAAATGCCACAATCTTAATTTCATAAAAGATATGGACACGTTACCCAGGGTATCCAAAAAGTATCCAATACATCAAACATAAAGAATAAATTGTTACATTTCTAGGATATATATCTGTGAGGATCGGAGGAGTATTGCTATTAGATACGGATACGAATCCTGTATACAATGTATCCGTGCTTCATGGGTTTAGGGAGTACCAAAATATGGTGTAAACCTTTTTCCTTACTGACTCGATGTTATGATGCAGATAAAAAATAGAACTTGCTGAAACCGGAGCTGATATACCTTAATCTGAGTAGCTAAGCGGACAGATGATACATGCAACTCCAGCTGAAGGTAGCTTCATCGTCTTCTTATCTTTTATGCTCAAATAAAGCTTGAACTTTGAGTATTGGAACCAAACCACTAGAGGGGTGGTGAAAGCAGTCTATTATCGATGTTCCGGATTAGCTATTGGTCTTGGGTATTTACATCTCCTACAAATCCTGTGCACAACTTACTTGTACAATTTAATATAGATGCACAAGATTATCAGTCCCATACTTATTCACGAACTCAAGATTTTCAGTTTTGTATACACTGGAGTTCGCTTTTTTCCCCCTGGGGATTTGAATTGAATAGGATTGTCGAAGTATTCTTAATGATGGTGATCTGTTGATATTAGTCAGCTGTATAGTGTGGACTTGTTTGCATTATTGAACACCTACAAGTTAATTATTTAAGATTATGATGGTATTTGCCTTGCAAGATTCTTCTAATTAGTTGAACACTCTGGATCATGCTTTGCAGGGTCTTACCAGAGTTAATGTAATGATTGTTCTATACTTCAATATGAAATCTTGGCCACACGCAACAGCAGCGGGAATTAATTAGTGCACATTCTACAGGAACTCCTTTTTGGTTCGTCTTGGTTCGGAAGGAAAGTGGAAGGTAAAGGAAGTGTAAGAAGATAATGAAGTGAATGAACTAAATCTAGTTCTTCGGCTTCCCTTTATTTCCTTTCCAATTGTATTCGTCCCTCCACAAAATCCATGAACTGCTGGACCTCAGAAATTTACCCATCCACCATATACAGTAGTACACTTTGAGTAAGCAGTCTTTGAGTAGACATTTTTTCAGGTAAATTAGTAGAAAGATGCTTCAGTTCTAAGGAGTCCCTTTTTTTGTCCTCCATTGTTTGTTTGTCTGTCCCATTTTCTATTGTTACACAGGGAATTAGATGTTTATCGTAGTTTGATAAGGTCGGAGCTTGAAATGTTGTTAGGAGGTATATGAACTAGATAAAATACTCATTTGGTCTGATATGGAATCTTATCGGAAAATGATTTTTCGTACTTATTTTTTTCCGCAAAGAATCGTTCTTTAGATGTAAAGCCCTAGCAAAATCACCCCATCATATTGGTAAGTTTTGTAATGGGATCAATTATTCATATTGTTTGGGGAAAATAACGGCATGTTCATCAACCTTTCGGCTGATGAACGAGCATCTTTTCATTCAAGGGATCTTGGTGTTAAAGTTGATCCTGCACTTTTTGAATCAATGTCAAGTTGCAGTGTTAGTTTTTGTGAAATTCAATATAGTTTATTGATTGTTGTTGGCCCTGGAAATTGCTTCAATGTTTTTGAAAGCCACAATGGTCTTATTTTCCAAGTTCATAGATGTGAATCCCTTCTGCATGAATACTGGGTCTTTTGGTTGTCCTCGTGAATCCCTTTCTTCTTCCTCCCTTACTTTTGATCCATGTAAAGACATGGGGGAAATTTCCTACAAATGGCTTCACAGAATCAGATATGAGTATAATGGGTTTGTGTGAACAAGTGGCCCTCCATATGAGGTCAAGTTGGGTAGTCCAAACCCCCGCAGGAACTAATATTCCGTGAACTTAAACGAGTGTCTAGAGAGAAATAGAAGAGGTAGATTAGGCATATCGATCTAGGGCTCTGCTGATACCAGATTTCTGATCTTATAGCTGACCTCAATCATTTGTTAGAGTGAAAAAAAAATGTTATCAGTAGTTTTTTTTATTGACCATCTTAATTTCTTCTACTGCTATTGCCATCTTTCTTGTGGTATTTGTTGATCAGATGATTGTCAAATATGTTTTGCGAAAGTTCCAGTCAAATTGCCTCTCATCAACTGCCAACTTCACCCCATATGGTCAACTGCATCCTCCTTACTGAAATATGGTGTCTAATTGGGTGTTTTCCCTGTACAAAGTAGGCAGTTCCGACTATCAAAGTGAACCCATCATGAGTTCAAAAATGCAAACTGCATGCTGCCAAGTCTATTGAAAATTAGTTCTTGTAGCGGGCCGAGGTTAATTGAGTTTCCATCATGGACCGTTCCCAATCCTCTGCCACCTTTGGCTGCCGTTGGGGCAGTTACCCCGTCCCACCTGTGCTCGGCTCTTGCCGAGGCATACCGGTCGTCGGCTCGGCCTTCACCTCGCATCCAGCGACGGGGAAGATCTCCGCCAAGCTCGGCCACCGACCGCGGGTGGCTCCACTGACGATACTTGCCTAGCCCGATTCCTTTCGGGCTCGGCCTCCCTCATGCTCAGCTTCTCCATTACCAGCTATGCTCGGCCACCTGCGCGTCCGCCCGTGCGGCCACGTGCCCGCCCACGTGCGAGGACGGTTACGCTATGGGATAGTCATGAGCGCACATGGGCCGTGCCAGCTCACCCCTAAGGCGGTTACCAGATCTATCCGGTGATGTCACAATGACGCCGCCTGGCACACACAGGGCACGTGCCCGTGCTTGGAGAGCAAGTTAAGGAGACTCTATAAATACCAAAGGATAGCGCCTCAGGGAAGGTACGCCCTAATACACGCGAAAACCCACTTAAAACCCTAGTCTCTTTGCTCTCTCTCTGCACATACTCATCCTCTCGCTGGAGGGCCTTGCCGGGCAACCCCCGGCCAGGTCTTAGTCGTGCGTTCATTGTGCAGGCGAAGCGGAGAAAGCTAGGCAATCGTCGAACCAACGGAGGAAGGAACCAGATCGAGGATCACGGGCCACACAATTGGTGAACCCGACGTGAAACTTCTCAGCTTCTGATCCAAACGGCTCAAACCCTACCCCAAACCACCTTCCTCATCCACCAACAGTCAAAAACTCAACCACGATGGGCGGAGATCCACCAGACGTTATCGTTTCGGGGGCCAAAGACGCCAGTGGAAACACAATCCTCCCACCGTTCCCCGAGAGACACATGTCCATCTCCGTCCCGCCAAGTTCTAGCCTATCCCCAGTGACAGACGACATAACGGCGGCTTACATCTGCTTGCTGCAGCGTCGAGACGACGAAAGGGACAACGAACTGGCGGCGCTAAGAGCGGAGGTGGCCCAGATGAAGCAACACTTATAAAACCCAACGCCAACCGCCTCTGCATCTACTGGAGGAAGGAGGCGGAGACGAAGAGGATCTCCCCCTCCACCTCCTCCGCCTCCCCCTCCTCCACCACAACACGAGCAACCTAACGAAGCGGGCCATCGCGTCTCCGTCAAAGACCGCCTCGGTCTTCCACCAGAGACGGGCGACGCCAGGGAACTTATCCTCTATAAACGACCTACGGTATCGGGAACGCAGCGCTCAAGGTCCCACCGTGAGCGGACCCACACGAGGGACAACGAGTCTTTCACGAGCACGTACTCGACTGGTCGCGCGGAGTTCTCTCGCTCAACGGCCTCGCGCCGCAGCCGGGACTCCGTCGAGACCAGGCGCCATGTCTCTGAACGCCTCGGGGAGATCCCACCTGAAAACTTGGATAACGACAACTGTGCTCGGCGAAATGGGAAAGGCGTACGGATTGAAGGGGCGGCGGACAGGAACACAACTTGTGGCGAAAGAGAGAAGTCCGTCGACCACCCCCACAGAGCAACAACAGACCTGCGGGACAAGCTCCGCCGCCGAGTACACGAGAAAACTTCGGAAAGAGAAGAAGACTCAAAGAGGACGCGGACGGACGAGCTCGGCAAATCGCCACGTCCAGGATTTGAGCGACAGCTAAAAGATCTTGGTGTCTCACCTTTCACTTCCCTTATAGTCAACACTGTCGCCGAACCCAACTTTCACCTACCAAAATTTACGAAGTTCGACCCAAGCACCTGCGAAGCTTACACTCACCTGATCCACTTTCGCCAAACCATCGAACTCTGCACCACCAAGGATGAGATCAAGTGCAAAGCGTTCCCGTCCAGCCTCGGCTCTCTTGGCCTCCAGTGGTTCAACAAATTGCCCGCTGGATCCATACGGAACCTGGCTAACCTCGAACGCACATTTAACACTCGCTTCATCACTAGTAACAGGACAGCCAAGGAGCCTGAATCTTTGTCTCAGATGAGGAAACTACCAAACGAAACACTTCGGCAGTACGCCGAACGTTACTGGCAGCTTTTCAACGAAATCCCTGGAATCGACGAGTACTGGGCCGCACGCACTTTCAAAAATGGGTTAGAGTCTGGTAGCAAGATACTCGACGAACTGACTATTCGACCCCCACACGGCATGGGAGAGCTGATGCGTGTCGTAGAACGGTTTTGTGCCCTGGAAGAATTCTACGCAGACAGAGCCGCTCAAGGGATTCCCAATTCAACAACAATTATGCCGACGACAGCCTCTCAGCTGCCAACACCAATTGCTACTCAGCAACCCAGCAAAAGAAGCACGTCAACAACATCAAGGAGGGGAAGAAGCGACAGCCGAAGGAACACGACTACGTGGCCGAAACCACCCACTTCAAAGAACCTATTTGGTCGTTCTTAAAGGAGATCATGAGGCAACCGTGGTTCGAGTGGCCACAAGGCAAGCTCGGCACGGACAACGGCCAAGCGGATCAGAACCCAAGGAAGAAGTGCTCTTACCATAACGAGCTCGGCCACTACACGACGGCATGTGCTCCCTATAAGGCCTTGCTGAAGCGTCTGGCGGCTCAAGGCCATCTAGACCAGTACATAGATCGCGCAAAAACACCCGCCCGTCCACTTGCCGGAAATCCCAACCCCAATGAACCAAGGCCGATGATACACGTTATCCACAGCCCGGTGACAAGAGAATCCGAAACACAACTCCGTTTGGACCTCGATCGCGCCTCCACTTCTAAACAGGTACTTGCGGTACGACCTGGGTCCAAACGCCCGCACCCAGAGGAACTACCCAAGTGGACCATCACATTCATCGAGCGCGACCTCGAGTTTGTTCAAACCCCACACTCCGACGCTCTCGTCGTAACCGTACAAATCGGGGTCCACGATGTCAAACGCGTCCTCATCGATCAGGGAAGCTCCGCAGAGGTGATGTACTATGACTTGTTCAAGAAGCTCGAACTCCCAGAGTCAGCCCTACAACCCGCTGAAGTACCACTCATCGGGTTCAACGGCGCACCTGTCTGGCCACTTGGTCGGATCTATCTGCCAGTCATTGTCGGCTCAAGGACGGTGAGCGTCGAGTTCATCGTCGTTAATGTGCCAAGCGCATACAACGCCATCCTTGGCCAAACGTGGCTACATAGCATGCAAGCCATCGCGTCAACATACCACCAGGTCGTCCGCTTCATCAGCGCTAATGGCCAACAGGAGGACTTGCGCGGCGACCAGGTGGCCTCTAAAAAGTGCTACGTTTCAGCTGTCCACAATTCCGCGAAGGCCAAACAAGTGCAATGGGTTGAAGTCCCAGACATGGCCGTGATTGATGATGTCGGCCAGAAAGCTGAGGACAAAACTGAGGAAGACTTGATCCCAATGCCCATCAACGACGACGGTTCACGCTTCTTCCTAGTTGCTTCTTCACTCAGCGAACACGACCAGGAAGAAATTATCCGCTACCTGAAAGACAACATTGAAGTCTTCGCATGGACCCCCAACGAAATGCCGGGGGTCGACCCAGATTTCATCTGCCACTGCCTCAACATCAAAAACAACGTGAAGCCAGTAATCCAACGCGTGTGGCGGTCGGCCGCAGAACATGCCGACACCGTAGTCGACGAAGTGAAACGCCTACTGGAAGCTAACGCCATACAAGAAGTGCAGTACCCAACTTGGCTTTCAAACCCGGTGGTCGTTAAGAACAAAATGGCAAATGGCATGTTTGTGTTGACTACACTAACCTTAACGATGCTTGTCCTAAGGATTGGTTCCCGCTTCCAAAGATCGATCAGCTGGTTGACGCCACCGCAGGACATGCTCAGCTAAGCTTCCTCGACGCCTACCGCAGCTACCACCAAATAGCCATGAATCTGGATGATATGGAAAAAACAGCCTTCATCACCCCTTGTGGTGTTTTTTGTTATCGCGTCATGCCATTCGGTCTGAAGAACTCTTGTGCCACGTTCAACCGCGCCATATTCAAGATGCTGCACGCCCAAATTGGCCACACTTTAGAAGCTTATGTTGACGACCTTGTCGTTAAAAGTCAACAAAAGAGCAACCACCTCCAAGAGTTGAAAGAAATATTTAACATTCTCAAATTCTACAAACTTCGCTTAAATCCCGAGAAGTGTGCATTTGGCGTGAGTGCCGGCAAATTCCTTGGACATCTGGTTACCAGACGCAGTATTGAAGCCGACCCTTGCCAAATCAAAGCTGTCGCCGAATTACGACCTCCCAGAACGATCAAAGAAGTACAGTGACTCACTGGGATAGCGGCCGCTTTGAACAGATTCATCAGCAGATCCTCTGACAAATGCCACGCCTTCTTCAACGCTTTAAAAGGCAAAAGCCGTCGAAGTTTTGAATGGACACCGGACTGCGACATGGCTTTAACCGAACTCAAAGCATACCTCAATTCGGCCCCACTACTGGTCAAACCCAAGGAGTTTGAGACCCTCTATCTGTATCTTGCCGTCTCCCCTCACGCTGTTAGCTCCGCACTCGTTCGACGAGAAGCAGCAGACGACATACCCATCTACTTCACAAGCAAGACGCTCTTTCCGGCTCAGACACGCTATCTCCCTCTGGAAAAACTCGCTCTAGCTCTTGTCTCCGCCGCGAGAAAATTGCTACATTACTTCCAAGCCCATACCATCACTGTGTTAACGGAATAACCTCTCAAAGCCCTCTTCTGTAAGGCAGATCTCTCCAATCGTATCTCCAAGTGGGCCGTTGAACTCGCGAATTTCGACATTCGCTTCGCGCCGCGGACGGCAATCAAGGGCCAAGTTTTGGCCGACTTCATTGCAGAGCTTACCCCAGAGGATACGGAGGTACTCAATGCACCGCCACCAACCGTAGCCGAGCACAACTCGGCGGACAAGCCATGGCATCTTTTTCAGGGAGACACTTGGCGACTTAACGTCGATGGGGCTTCGAACAGCAACGGCGCTGGTGCGGGAGTAGTCTTGATTTCCCCATGTGGGACACTTCATGAAAGTTCTATCACCATCGACTTCCCCGCCACCAACAATGAAGCCGAGTATGAAGCGCTTCTCGCTGGTCTACGCTCAGCCATCGCGGTGAAGGTCACCAACCTTGTTGTCTATTGTGACTCCCAACTCATTGTTAATCAAGTCCTTGGTGCTTACGAGGCTCGGGACCCCCGCATGTCAAAATACCAAGTCGCCGTAGCCGAGCTTATCTCCCACTTCAGCAACTTCAGCATCGAACAAATCAACCGCGAACATAACGCCCATGCCGACGCCCTCGCCGGTCTCGCATCGGCATCCAAAGCCTCAAAATTCAGAACCATCAACTTCGGCAGCATTGACAGCCCATCCTTTGAGCCCACCCCAGAAGTTCTCAATGTCGAGATCGGTCCTAGCTAGATGGATGAGATTGTTGCGTTCCTCCAGCACGACATCCTGCCCCCAGACAAGAAGGAGGCTCACCGTGTGCGAAACAAGGCCGCCTACTACTGGCTATCCGAGAGCGGCCAACTCTACCGAAAGTCCATTTCCGGACCATATCTCCTCGTCGTCCACCCCACTCAAGTACCTGAAATTGTTGCCGAACTCCACTCAAGCAGCTGTGGCTGCCACTCTGGCGGCCGCTCTCTCTGTCAGCGAGCACTAAGCCAAGGCTATTTTTGGAAGAACATGAAGAAAGACTGTGAAGAGGTCGTCCGCAGATGCCGCTCATGCCAGCTTTTTTTCCCCATCCCTAAACAGCCCGCCCAGAATCTTTCCCCAATCACAAGTCCTTGGCCTTTCGCACAATGGGGGCTTGATATTGTGGGCAAACTTCCAACAGCTCCTGGCGGCTTTAAGTTCTTGATCACTGCAACGGACTACTTCCCCAAATAGGTTGAGGCTGAACCACTTGTAACGACAACCGAGGCCGACGTTCGAAGATTTGTCTGGCAGAACATTGTTACCAGGTTCGGCGTCCCGTATGCCATCGTCTCTGACAACGGAACACAGTTCGTCGGTAAGGACCTCACCAACCTCTGCGCTGAGTTTGGGATACGTTTCTTCAACTCCACGCCCGCATACCCCCAGGGAAACGGCCAGGTCGAAGCAACCAACAAGACGGTTTGTGCTGGAATCAAGCGCCGGTTGAACTCCAAGAGAGGCAAATGGGCTGAGGAGTTACCACGCGTCCTTTGGGCCTATCGCTCTACACCGCGGCGTTCCACCGGCCAAACACCATTCTCAATGGCATTTGGCATGGAAGCCGTGATCCCGTTGGAGTCTAAGTTTCCAACCCTCAGAACAGAGACATTTGATCCCACCACAAATGATGATGCTGTGGCACGAGAGCTGATCCTGGCTGAAGAAAAGCGTGATGACGCTCGTTTGAAACTTGCTGAGTACCAGCAACCAGTGGCCAAGGGATACAACAGAAGCGTGAGGGTCATGAAATTCAAGCCAAACGATTTGGTCTGGCGAAAAGTTGTGCAAGCCAGCAAGAAAACGAAATTCAAGCCCAACTGGGAGGGGCCTTTCCGTATTGTCAAAATTGCTGGTGAAGGTGCCTACGTGCTGGAGGACATGAATGGGAAAGTCCTCACTAACCCATGGAATGCACAGAACCTCAAGAAGGCATATATGTAGAGCGATCCCAACAGTGTCTCATGTTCGGCCTCGGCTGGTTCCTACCTTGATTTCTTTTTTGGCTTCGGCCTACGTCTTTTCTTTTCCACCTGTACTTCATGGTTAATTAAATGAAATGATGATTATATCTGGCAATTCTAAACTTCATTTTTATTTACATTTTTACTTCGGCTAACTTGGCCAACCACAAACGTTGACCTAGGTCACACCCACAAACAGCACTTATGCCACCTGCTTCGGCCACTATCACTGCCCAGAGAAGCAAAACGGACATCAGGTCCACCGAGCCCAGAGAACCACAATTTTGGCTAGACTTTGGGCTCCGGTTTGGCTTGGCAAGACAGTAAGGTTGGCCACAGCTGGGTTAAACTCGCGCTTTGGTGAGCAAACCACCCACAAACATATCACCTAAACCTTGCCGAAGGCCTAACATCTTGCCGAGCCCATATTACAAGTACAAGCAGTAAGCAATTCTCGGTGTCTCACCTCGGCGTCTCAAATTGATCTGGCACACGAGCCAAGCACATCCGCAAGCTAGGCATGTCACGTACTTTTCCTACTCTACTTTGGTCAAGCTCGGCCACCATTCAACTGATTAGCCGAACCCAGACCAAAGTGGGGGCAACAAATAACCACAAAATAAAGCATGAACATAGAAAAAGAAAGCATCCATTAAGAAAGAGATCACAAATTCAAGCTCGGCGATATGTTCGCAGCCAACAACATTTACATCTGGAACGGCAAAATCCAAGCTCGGATCCGTCCAGTCCAAAAAGTTTCAAATACAAGGAAAACAGAAATTAAGTACGAAAGGCAAAGGGTAATCAACTACGGTGACCGGCCACCCTAAACCGGCACCTGCAAAGTGTGTTTCCTTCAGCCTTGACCAGCCCCACCAACGTTGGCACCAGCCTCAGCACTCACATTGTCAACTGGAGACGCATCAACATTGGCCGCAGCTTTAACAATCTTGTCAACATTTATCGGATCGCCTTCGGCTTGAGCAGAATTGGGATCGGCATCTCCAGCAGCCTTTTCTCCATCCTTGCCACTTTTTCCCACAGTATCACCTCCGGCATCAGTGTCATCCACAGTCAAGTCCTCCACCTCGTCTTCACTTTCGGGAAACTCCTCCGGAGGGAGAGGTGCGCACTCCTCCTCGGTGTAAGGAAGGACGAGCTCGGGAATTGCTGGAGCAGGAATCGACTTCATCAGATTGGTGTCGGCCTCGAGTTGCATAACTCCACATGCGGCTTTCACGCCGTCCTTGTACCCCGTTCGGTAAGCAATGAGGACCCTCAGCCTGATGGCATCGTTAACCATCGACCGAGCGTCCCTCATGTACTCGGCCCCAGCACGATCGAATCCAGCTTGATACGCCGCCCCATCCACCTCCTTCATCTTCCTCTTCTCTCTCCTCAACACCTTGGCCACCTCAAGTTCGGCCTTCTTCAGCTTCTCCTCCATCTCATCCCTCTCCTTCTCGAGCTCGGCGATCTGAGTTTTGGCCATTTTCAGGCTGCCTTTGTAGCTCCTCACCTTCTCACGCTCGACCTTCAGGTCTTCATGGAAGCGAGAACGCTCGGCTAGAACGACCTCGGCATCCTTGGATGAGCGAAGTAAGGCTTGCCCAGCCTGTTGAAATGAGAGAACGTTAGCACCCAACTATAAAATAATGGTGAGTAAAAGGAAACTGGGGTCGGATCATACCTGAACAAGGTAGGCGCCAGCATGAACCAGGCTCGGCTGGAGGCCATCAGGAACCTTCTGCATGTCCCTCGGCAATGCAAGACCCTGAAGCATTGCAGTGGCCAACTGAGGCTCAACTTTGACGGAGTCCTCAACCGTCACAACCCTGCCCTCAGCCAAGGCATAAGACGGAGCAAACTCTTGGGCGACTGCAGCATTGACCGAACCCAAAGGCGTCTGGGTCGCTTTTGAGCCACCAGCCGCCGACGACTCGGTCCTTTCCTGCACGGCCGGTCGGGTGCCCATTGGCTTGGTCGGGAAGAAGTCGTGTGTTAACTTTTGCCTCTTTTCAGCAGGCTCGGCCACCCCAGACTGCTGTTGGACAGCTTTCCCGTCCCTGATGTTGACGCGAACAACGTTCCGTCACCCCATCTCACCGGTATGTTCGGGGACAAGAATTTGCAACGGAACGTTTATCCCTGGACGCTCGGCTTCCGCGCATCTCCGAACCAAAATTCAGCCGGCTTCCTGAAGCTCGGCAATTTGACTCTTGGCTGCTTGTCGCCTCCTGTTGGCGCTTTCTTCCCACGACTCTGCCCTTCTGTGCTCAGCCTCGTCTCCTTGCCTCTTCTTCTGAGCTTTCGCTTGTAGGACGGCTCGTAACCAAGCAATGTTGGTGCGTCCCTACAAGCCTGAGCCAAGAGGATGTCGACGTGCTGCTCGACAGAAAGAGACTGTTGAGTCTTTGTGATGGCTCGGTGATCTGCAAAAAAGGAAAAAATGCACGTCAAAAAATATCCTACGAGTGTCCATGTTCGGCCACAATTGAGTTATCAAAGCTACCTCTGATATCCTTGATCTTTGGGACGCTGAATCTACGGTTAGATTGGTTGCCAAACTCAAAATTGCCACTCACTTCGACGTAGAAGTTGGCCCACTTGTCAGTGTCGGGAAGGCCGTCTACTAGTGGCTGTTTCTTGCTACGTGTTGACAGGTATCTACGCTCGGTCTGGCTGTGCCTAGACATTATGTACGTATGGAAGAGATCAGCGACGGTGAACTCCAAGTCATGGAGCTCCTTCAGCTTTATTACCGACATCACTATTCGGTAGTTGTTGACGGCAAAATAATGGGGGACGATGCTGAATCGAGCGAGGATTTCCCTCAAGAACGGATGGAGGGGGAACCTCAAACCAGCCTCACATATCGCCATTAAGGGGACAGTGATATGCTCGGGATGATCCCCTCTCGCATCCTTTATTCTGTTGCTCGCCACTTGGCTGATAACGTCCTCGGGAATACTGTACTTTCGGCAAAATTTTCGGTACTCCCGAGGGTTTCCACTGAAGAAATGGGTGTGGGGGCAAACCTGGCCCCTCTCATAGAGGTCGGCGACCTCACTGTTCTCGGATTGAGCCTCACTGTGCCTAGGTGAAGCAGCGTCGGCAGGAGGATGAAGCCTGGACTCGGCCTTCTGGTCCGAGTTGGGGCTCGGCCTCAGAATGTGTGGACGGTGTCAGTGAGATCTCAGGCTCGGTGATAAACTCATCATCTCCGTATTCATATACGTGCTCGGCGTTTGAATCACTGGTGTCAGACATGTTTGAAGCAATCGAGGAGATTTGTCGTCGGCTTCTATGTCTCCCCATGCACTCTCGAATTATTGAGGCTGCAGAACCGTCCCCCGAGCTTTCGGAATCAGAAGATATGACTATGATTGGGTGAGCCAGACCTATCAAAGACAAACAAACGATGAGAAACCTTATCGTCGGCAACGGACGAGGATCTCCTACTCTCGGCTACCCTACTGGCCCACCCTATCTTCGTCCTACAGAGACTCAAGCTCGGGAGAAATCTAAGACACTATCTACTTCGGCGTCGGCCAAAACCTACCAACTCCAAGGTCGTGCTCGGCCCGTGACAGGCTCGGCACATCCCAGCGCCTTCCAAGTCAACCAGCATCGTTACTGGGGCTCGGAAGAACAGGTTGAAGACGAAGATGAACAGTTGTTCATCCCCACCTTCGTACTGTTCACACAGAACGGAAAACTCCCAAAAAACCCAGGAGAAACGACAAAAAGGACGTAAAAACTGCAGAAAAGCAAGAGACGAACGTTTACCTGAAGATTTCAACGTGATTTGGTAGAAGATCCGCCTGGAATCGAGGATGGAAGATGAATGAGTGCAGGAGGAAGTTCTGGCAATGGGGGTTTAGAGAGAGAGAGAGCGTCGTAACCTCTCTCTCCTCCACTCCGCATATTTATAGGCGTGGGTTAGGGTTTTGAGTTTCCCGCCCATCATTCCGTTGCCGAACCAGGGGCCAGTGAATGCTCGACACGTGGCTCTAGCAGATTTGACTTTGCAGAGCAGGGCGCGTGCCAGCCGTCCCCCCTGTCAGCCGTACACAACCATAGAGAGACACCTGGCACGCCCCCGTTGGTCCTCGTCTTTGGCGGTTGATGGAGGGGAGATGGGCCTCGGCCAAGTTTTGTTCACCAGCTACGGTTCACGTCCGGCTTTCATGAGACTCGGCCGGATTCAGGCGAGCACCAGAGAAGCATGTTCGGCGTTAAGAAGGCTCGGCCAAAGTTTTACATCAATCCCAACCACGCACTCGGCGACGGCTGAGATTGAGGGGCTATTGTAGCGGGCCGAGGTTAATTGAGTTTCCATCATGGACCGTTCCCAATCCTCTGCCACCTTCGGCTGCCGTTGGGGCAGTTTCCCCGTCCCACCTGTGCTCGGCTCTTGCCGAGGCATACCGATCGTCGGCTCAGCCTTCACCTCGCATCCGGCGACGGGGAAGATCTCCGCCAAGCTCGGCCACCGACCACGGGTGGCTCCACTGACGATACTTGCCTAGCCCAATTCCTTTCGGGCTCGGCCTCCCTCATGCTCAGCCTCTCCATTACCAGCTATGCTTGGCCACCTGTGTGTCCGCCCGTGCGGCCACGTGCCCGCCCACGTGCGAGGATGGTTACGCTATGGGATAGTCATGAGCGCACATGGGCCGTGCCAGCTCACCCCTAAGGCGGTTACCAGATCTATCCGGTGACGTCACAATGACGCCGCCTGGCACACACAGGGCACGTGCCCGTGCTTGGAGAGCAAGTCAAGGAGACTCTATAAATACCAAAGGATAGCGCCTCAGGGAAGGTACGACCTAATACACGCGAAAACCCACTTAAAACCCTAGTCTCTTTGCTCTCTCTCTACACATACTCATCCTCTCGCCGGAGGGCCTTGCCGGGCAACCCCCGGCCAGGTCTTAGTCGGGCGTTCATTGTGCAGGCGAAGCGGAGAAGGCTAGGCAATTGTCGAACCAACGGAGGAAGGAACCAGATCGAGGATCACGGGCCACACAGTTCTCATTTCCTTCATGCTCAACTGTTTCTGACAACTCCCACCACCCTTGGCTACCATCTCAACAGCCCATTATTGTTTCATTTGACGATCTAGCCTATTCATTCTATAGGTCTAGATGTTTTTTTTTATCTATTTAAAAATGAGGTTGATTGGTCATTGGTTATGCCTAGGGGGTATCCATTAGGATTTCGGTCTTTTGACTCTGTTCTTATTTTTCCTAAAGAAGAGGATTCTCCCTGATCCAATCAAGAATTCTTTCCTTTATCATTCTGTTCCATTCTTTTTTTTCCTATAACCTACCCCACCCCTTCTTTGTATCATTATCAGATGAAAGTAGAAAAAAAACCTTGGTGTTAAATGAGTTTGTCATTGTGTCATCATAACTGTCCAAGAAAGAAGCGCATCAAAATATAGCTTAAGTAGAAGGGAGGCGGATAGCAGATGAGGCGGATAGACTGTTTAAATAAGGTGAATGGGCTTTCAATCTGCTAACTCTTGTTTTAGGATCTAAAAGAACTCCCTGTAAACCTTATGGGTCATCATCCATTTGAGATGATGATGTTTCTTCTTTTTCATACATGTAAATTGAGAATGACATAACAAGTCTTCATTTTGAAGGTATGTTTCCTTAATTGGGTTTCTCTCTTCAACGCCTAATTGAGGATTTTCCTATAAGTGTCTCCAATAATCAAATACATTTCAAATATGTTATCATACTCAATCCTATTATAAGTTAGTATGAAGGACCATTACATCTTCAATGTCGTGAAATAATTTAGGAACTTGATTGTCTCCTGGAGTATTCATGCCATTAGTGTCTCTAATGTGAACAGGATATAATTTAGGAACTTGATGGTCTCCTGGATTATTCATGCCATTAGCGTCTCTAATGTGAACAACAGAATCTAACTTAACTCGTAAACTCTCCATGGTAGTCATTGTTTCTAACTTTAGAACTACATTAAGAATACTTCCAAAATTGCTAGTAGTATTTTGGATCCTATCCATACTAGTTTTGCTTTGCTTTGCTTCTAAATAGATACAGTAGTAATAGTTTTGCTACTAAAGAGTCCAAAAATGACTTGCGGAACAGGAAAATGCAATCTGACTCATGCTGCAGTCCAACTTTGCCATCGTAAATCTCTAACTTCAAATCACAGTATAGAAAATCAGACGTAGTGTATAGTTACAGCTGGGACTGCAAGTACTCATTCCACCACAATCTCAAAATAAACCCATCCAGCCACGGTAACAAGTGAAATAACATTAGAGATTGTGTTCTGAAATTGCAATACTTTCTTTACACCACAGTAAAGCAAAAAGAAAATTGGAAACAGGCCCAAAATCAAATGGAAATTTAAATTACTAGTAAGAAATACCCCAAAAAAGAATACCCGAGTGTACGTTGAAGGGCATCAACACCCATAATACAACTCTTTTTCTTTTCTTTTTTTGTTAGTATCCATTGCGTCCATGGAATGTGCACAACCCTGGATATAACTACGACAACAAAGAAAATAAGCAAAAGTAAGAAAAGAACAACTCATCTACAATAGTAGATTTTTTTTTTAACAGCAATGTTTGGAACCTTGTAGCCACGCCGCTCCACTCGACACGCCTCACGATTCCGTAACATATTTCTCCATCAAAGACTACCTTAGAGCATATCCCACAACCCTCTAAACTGTGTTAGGCATCTAATCTCATGATAACTGAGCTTGGAAGTCCAAAGAATTTAGCCTCATGAACTACCTGGCATAGGGCATGCCTTGGGCCGGCAACTTATCAAAAAAAACCCATGTACAACTACTACAAGTTCTCTTTACATGAACAGGACGTGCGCACGTTTATTTGTTCATATGCTCAGGAATAAGTTGTCGACGCAATTCCAGAGATGCAGCAGCCAGCTCTGTGAGAGATTTGGCATCGGTAAACAAGAGAAAATTATCCAACCTAAAAGATAAATAAGAAAAGCAATTATACTACTCACCTTTAGGAGTGAAATTGAACAAAGGAGGCAGGGGTTGACCATTTGGCAAGCTTGCATTTGGTTGCCTTAAATCATCGAAGAAAGGGTGTGCACACGCCTCCAACTGAAAGTCACAGATTTCAATTAGAACACTACTTCTGGAAATACCCTTCCTATTTCTTCAACAAATTCAATACATAATCTCGTGACTAGTAAGTCAGATGAGAGGATGGTAGCAGCTTGAGCTACTCAGTTAGTAATCAATGTGACAAGTGCAGTGTGGAAAGTACATTATCCATTGATGCCAAATTTTGATATCAGATTTGTGGACTAGAGGAAAATGTAATTACTCATGTTATACGTAACCTAACATCCCAAACGATTACAATACGATG
The DNA here is from genome assembly GCA_019656275.1 of Rhododendron kiyosumense. Classification (NCBI taxonomy): domain Eukaryota; kingdom Viridiplantae; phylum Streptophyta; class Magnoliopsida; order Ericales; family Ericaceae; genus Rhododendron; species Rhododendron kiyosumense. The sequence continues at coordinate 2,296,873 of BPLS01000498.1, read as the reverse complement.
GAAAATTAGATGATAAGGCTTCCAGCGACCAAGGTTAAATAGACAATGACCAGAAAGTTGCAGACTTCAAGCTATAAGCGTGTGCGCTCACACACGCACAGAAAAAAAAAAAAACTACCCTCCACCAAACTAACTACAGTTGTAAAAACTTATTACATCTTGTATTGGACAAGCAAGGCTCATATTTCTTACAGCAGTGCAACGCAGATTTGGTGAATACTGGAGCAGCCTCGACACAAGATCCACTGCTTCAGATGGTATGCGCTTGTGAAATATCTAGAAAACAGAAAATCATTAGCTTTGAATGAAAGTCATGTCCCCATTAGCAATGAAGATGGGTCAGTCTCATGAAGACATCCTCCATATGGTGTAATTTGGACGAACCTTATGCCATGGGTGAGCTTTGATCTGAGGAAACTTGAATTCTGTGTAATTTGGATTCATGCACTTAATTTCCTCTCTGGTTGGCGTGCCCAGAATCTAAAACAGAACAACCCAACATACAAAAAAGCTAAGAGAATGCACCCAACAGAAAATAGGACATAAAGGTTAAAGTAGTAAATCACTTCTACCTTAATGATTTCCACCAGCTGATCAACCCCACTTTCCCCTGGAAACAGAGGCTGCACATCATGCCAGAGCAGTATGCATCAGAATAATGAAGTCACTAGCAAAGGTAACAATTTCAAAATACTTCTGAAGATAAAATGGCAAAAAGCCAAACAATGCAACAAAATAAGATGCAAACAAGAACACATGAAGGAACATGGTAGATAGGTTATCTACGCACACTACACAGATAGGGGCACATACAGAGAGTCAGAGAGCGTATGAATATACAATAGAAGGAAGTATGCAACAACATCTCTTGGTCAGCAATAGTAATTTATGGTGCGTAGAATACAATTTCATACGCCAATTTCTTGGGAGGTATAACTGGAAAACGTTTCACTACTTCAAACTTAATAAAATTTTGATTCTCCGCATCAGTTAGGTTCATCAGATTCACTCTAAAAGACTAAATATACACTGACCTGGCCTAGAAGTAGCTCAGCCAAAACACAACCAACAGACCACATATCAATTGCAGTAGTGTACTCTGTAGCCCCAAATATCAGTTCTGGAGCCCTATAATACCGTGAGCAAATGTATGATATGTTTGGTTCACCAGGCACCTACAACAGAGAAAATAATTTCAGGACATTGCCACGCATAAAAGCAAAAAGTTCCTACAGATATATACATACCAACGCCTTCGCACTGCCGAAATCGCATATTTTTAGCTGATGAGTGTGGGGGTTAACCTACAACAAGCGTCAAAATCTTAGCATGAAACACGACTCTCTTTTGCCACTAGGGCTCACTAAGTATTCCAAGGTACCATTGTAACGGTTTGATGCAATACAACTTCCACCTGGTAATGAGTTGATGCAATACAACTTTCACAAATCAACTAAGTGACAAAATGGCACGATTTTTTTTTTCCCAACAAATGCAATGGGGTATACAAACCAATAACTAACAGAATCTTCATTGCCTGACCAAAAATACATAGAGAGACACGAACTGATGCTCAAATAAATGAAAGCAATTACAGTGAAGAAAGCAAACCATGAAGTCATGAACTCAAATACATGCTCTCCAACAAACCATGAAGTCATGAGTGTGGGGATTAACCTATAACAAGCATCAAAATCTTAGCATGAAACATGTGATTCTCTTTTGCCAGTAGGGCTCGGTAAGTATTCCAAGGTATCACATAACAGTTTGATGCAATACAACTTCCACATGGTAATGAGTTGATTGAATACAACTTCCGCAAATCAACTAAGTGACAAAATGGCACCATATTTTTTTCCCAACAAAGGTGAACCAATAACTAGCAGAATCTTCATCACCTGACCAAAAATATAGAGAGAGACACGAACTGATGCTCAAATAAATGAAAGCAATTACAGTGAAGAAAGCAAACCATGAAGTCATGAACTCAAATACATGCACTCCAACAAATTCCACTTTCTATTGATTTTCTCCAAAAAAGACGAATTCATTCATCAGCAGAAATAGCTCTGAGAACTTAGAAGCTAAAAACAAATTTCAGCCACATGTCAGCTATCTACTCATTGTCAATCAGTACACTGTAGACCAATATGTAGTAACCCTTCCAAAAGAGTTGTATCTTGCAGCCATATAGCAAAGGGCAGGGCATTTTAAATACACGCAAGAATCAAAATAAACTTTTTCCAGATTTCACATCCAACAGAGTAGGGTAACAAATCCTTGAAATATTTGCCCCTACGATGTCACCAAGCCTTGACAGTGGTCATGCAATGAACGGCGAAGATGGCCAGAGGGGCTACATCTCAATACACCAAAGAAACCAGTAACAGAATTGCGATAGAGTAACCCTTGTATGGAAAAACTGGGACACAAAAGGCAAAAAATCTTACCAATAGATTTTGCGGTTTAATATCGCGATGGCATACACCAACAACACTGTGCATGTAATTAAGAGCGCGGCAAATCTGCACATAGAAAATTACTTCTTAAGTTGTAAACTAATGAAATCTAGAACAGAGCATAACTATATATAAGCAAACAAAATCCAGTTGTATATGGCTGAAACAAAAATATTGGGAATGAAACTATGGAAGCATGGATCACCGTTTGAAATTTTACCTGGTATGTATACAATTGTATGTAGATTAAGGGTACATGCTGGTTCATCCTGACATAGTGCCTAGAGACTCGGTAGACAGTTTCAGATACATACTCTAAAACAAGATTAAGGTACACTTCATCTTTTTCACTAGTTGAATAGAAACAGCGCCTTAATTGAACAACATTGGGATGGGTTAGTAAACGCATAATCTGGAGTTCTCTATTCTTGTATCTTTTGTCCTGCAACACCTTCTTTATTGCAACAGCTTCACCAGTTTCCAGGCATTTGGCCTAGCATATATACTCATAATCAGTGCAACAGAAAATAAAAATAGAAAAATAAAATAAAAAACAGGCCTTAACTGAGACTTTGATTCTAAGCTAGCTGATTATTAATACCTGAAAGACGACACCAAATGAACCAGTGCCGACCACACGCTCTGCCATGTATGAGATTGTCTAAAACCAAACAGAAAGACATTCAGTACATAAATGATTGCATCTATGAACGTAGCTTATCAGAGACAAAAGTTAAGGCCACACATTTTCCTTTTCTCTAAAAAACATAGGTAAACTCCCCTCCATGTCCTGGATTTTGGAAGTAAGACTAGTACTTCCCTCTAGAAACATGAGACACCATGCACTACACTCAGTAATACGTGTAGACAATGGCATCAAAGATATGAGAAGAAACTTCAAGAAAGGTTCTTGATTGAGGTAGGAAGCATACAAAGAGAAGGTGTCCTACAATTAATTGTTAAGGCCAACTGAAACTGCCAGCAAAGCTAGTTGGTAAAGCTTCTTGGGATTTCTACAAGACATAAGGGTCGGAATCCCATGTTCATTAGGGTTGGTTGTGAACACCATTGGACTAATACTGATACTGATTAGATCAATCTTTGCTTTTGTGAAATAACAATACATGTCCACATAGAATCAAGTTCCGGATTACAACTGTCCTTGGCCTTCTCCTCTCCATCAACAAATCTCAACACAAAAGGCTTATGGAAAATATAAACCGAAAGGCAACAAACTGGGAGGCTCTCAGGAAAGGAAAATTTTGCCTGTTTTGGTTGCCCGTTTTGACCGCCTATCGTAGTGGCAATTATTTGACCTGTCTCTGTTCCATGTCCATTAACAACAGTGGCTTCAATATCCTGTGTTAAGGAAGCAGTCAGTCGTATAATACCTGCTGTGCAAAGTTTCCTTGACCTCAAAGCAAGGGCAACCAAAATGATAGAATGGAAAAACGACAACGAATTAACAATGAAATTTTACCTTATGGTCCTGATTATCAGCTTTATCATCTAAGATTTTCATTTGATGCATCTCTCCGTGAAGCTCATCATAACAAGATTTTGCAGCAGTTCCCATAGATGTGGATGCCACAGATCGCTCTACACCAGAAGCACATCTCTCTAAGGATTGTGATTCACCAGTTACCTTCCGATCTACTTCTTTGTCAACCTTCACCCTCTTTATGCTAGAATCACCACCCTACAGAAATAAAAAAACAAAAAAAAATTATGAAACATGTAGAAAAATGTGGAGAATGAAATGCTAAAGTGCTTCCCAAGGACACACACAGGTTATTTAACTTTTCCTGTCTACAATATGTAGTATCCAAGCAATTAAGTATGTCGTTTATCAAACTTGAAATACTCTCTCTCTCTCTCTCTCTCTCTCTCTCTCTCTCTCTCTCTCTCTCACACACACACACACACACACACACAGAGACACGCATCATGATCATCTCACATTCTTACTCTTCTCCTTTTTCTGTCTTTGTCCCTTAATTCTTCCAATTCAAATGCGCTATTCCCCATCCCCATGCTCAACCCTTTATGTCAACTAAATTAACAGTTTACCATATGCAACAAAAAGAAATATTCAAGAAATACGGGTATTTAGCCATGAGCAAGTGTCAACGGACTTGACATTGAATAACTGACATTTACACACATTACTGCACCTAAAAGGTACCCCAACGGCCCAATCCTTCTCAAGTACAGCATTTCAAACCTATAATAACCTCAAGGCATAACTTAAATGAAGCTAAGGCAGCATGACATATAGGTAAAGCAGCATACACAAATACCAATAACAATACTTAAGAGATTCAATATCACAATGTGTTGGTATCTAGACACAAGAACATGCACAACCAAGCCAATTCGATAAACTAAAAAGCCCCTTATACAAGAACATGCACAACCAAGCCAGTGAACATGGTTAGCTACCATCACAAACTAAAAAGCCCAAAAAAAATCACACTTTGATGCCTAAATACACCTAACCAAGCCAATTCGATAAGATCGGAGACGAAAACTCGAAATAACTTGTGCTTAACACTGAAAAATATGTGCCTTCTTCCTCTTGTACAAGACTTTCTTATTCGCTCTTTGGCTTCAGTTAAAGATCTCCTTCAACCTCCATCGCCCGCTTAATGAAGTTGGACATGACAAATTATTATGAAACGATTTTAACATTCATAGTGTTAAGAAAGGCAAAAGATGTATTATTGATTGTGTCAAACCATAATCCTAATATGCCTTTATATAGGCTACAATGTTCTTGGTCACTAAGAAATCTAAACCAAATAGGAAACATGCATTATAAAGAAATCAACCCAACTAAAAAACATGAATAATAGACCATACAAAACATGGTAACATAATATTGATTATGTTAACATCCCCTCAAACTCAAGTTGAAAAAAAAGTAGAAACCAAGAGCACTGAAGCCAAAAAGAAACCACGAACAACCAAGCCAAGCCAATAGAACCATGAGAGCCAAAAGGACAGCCATATATAAGTGAGAGAACCAAGAGCAGCCACGCCAAGCCAAGCCAAACTCAAGTAAGTCTACCAACTTGAGTTTGAAAGAAAAGAAATGAAGAATCCATGAATCAGAAAGCCATGAGCACCGGTGGTGAAGAGGAGGCGCGCAGGTGGTGAAGAGGCACGATGAGCAAAGTAAACTATGAGTGCCTGGCAGATGGCGACGAAGTTTAGGCCACCCGCCGAGAGCAAAAATTTTACAAGACCTAGATCTTATAACTCTGATACCATACTAAGAAAAAAGAAATGACGTATTATTGATTCTGTCAAACCATAATCCTAATATGCCTTTATATAGGCTACAATGTTCTTTGTCACTAAGAAATCTAAACCAAATAGGAAACATGCATCGTAAAGAGGAAATATGAATAATAGACCATACAAAACATAGTAACATAATATTTCTCAATATTATGTTAACACATGGATTCCTTGGCGATCGATTTACTGCATTTGAATGCTTTCAAAGGACGATATAGACCTATTAAAATTCTTATTTAATATTTCTTTTACAGAACTGAGTTGAACGACAGTAAAAAAGGAGAATTACGGAGGAAAAAAAGAAAAAAGAAAAAATCGAATTAACAGCATGAAAAGGAGCAAAACTATGTTATGTTTAACCCAATAATTAAACAGCACAATCTTCTGAATCTTGATATCAATATAAATCAGAGAGAGAGAGAGAGAGAGAAAGAGAGAGAGAGAGAGAGTTACGGGATCAGAAACGGAGGAGCGGCCGGAAGCAATGCTCTTGAGGCGACGCATGACATTCATTCTGCTTGCACAGACAAAGCCCTAATCTCTCTCTCTCTCTCTCTAACAAAATGAAGCGTTTTCGAGAAGAGAGAGAAAGCTATGGCTCAATCTCTCTCTCTCTCTCTCTCTCTCTCTCTCTCTCGTTCCTGTGTTCAAAAGAGGAATTTGCGAAAAAGACAACAATCCACCACGCCCCCACCAGCTCCCCTTATTTTTCTCTCTCCAAAATGTCGTTTTGTGCTTTCCAGTTTGCTTATTCAATGGTCAAAAAGTCATTATCAGAGAGAGGGAGAGAGCGCACCCAATCATTCCAACTTCATTCATACTTCAGTCAAACTTCAGTTCTGAGCCGTCGATCGGTCATCCAAGTGATCTGACGGTCCGTGTTTACGGCTTTATCTAGGTGTAAGGGAAGATTAGAGTTTTTAAAAGGGCATATTATAGTTACCCCTCTAACTAAGCCTCGCGTACACTTACCCCTCTCCAACTTTTTTTTTTGGCACTTAACTCCTTCAAACTAACTAAAATTCAAATGGTCATAACTTCAAACGGTTATAACTTCTTCGTCCAATATCGAAAATATGCAAATTATATATCGATTTCGAGGTCTTGAAGTCAGCTCTCTAATGACACCAAAATCACATCACGATTCAAAGCACACAGAAAGTTATGATCAAAACGATCTTTCTGTCTACCAGCCCTTACTCTTTTGATCATAACTTTCTGTGTGCTTTGAATCGTGATGTGATTTTGGTATCATTAGAAAGCTAACTTCAAGACCTCGAAATCGATATATAATTTGCATATTTTCGATTTTGGACAAAGAAGTTATGACCGTTTGAAATTATGACAGTTTGAATTTCAGTTAGTTTGAGGGGGTTAAGTGCCAAAAAAAAAATTGGATGGAATAAGTGTACGCGAGGCTTAGTTAGAGGGGGATAACTATAATTTGCCCTTTTTAAAATGATCAAGGGGAATTTAGATATACTCTAGGAGTAATTACGGGGAATTTTATATCCATAGGATTTTGTAGTACTAATTTGACTGTTGCGAAAATTCAATGTCGACTTTCAAATTTGCATCCCAAAAAAAATGGTTAAAGTTTTTCTTTTTCTTTGAATTTAGGAGCCAGAAAAAATGATCGTCAAGTCGAATTCAAACGAGTCTTAAAAATATAATTTGGTTCCAATTCACTTTGCAGTTTCGATTTCAAACCTATCCGAATCCTTTTTACCTATCTCTAGATGATACTACAATTATACTTTTTTATTTTTAAACTCATACTAGTAATCTCGTTGAATGAATTTACATCCTCAAGACTCAAGAGAAGTAGTAACATATATACATGAGCTCAATAAAAGTAAGGTGAAAGTACATAAACATCTCCTTAACTATTACTTTTTTTCGTAAATACCCTCTCACATTTAAAAGCGCCTATGGAGGCCCCCTCAACTATTAGAAATGAAATAAAGACAAACTCCGTTAACGGAATGGATAAATTGACAAATATACATTTATTATATTATACTCTTAGAGCATCCGCAATGTAATAATCAAATCTAAAAGGTTGCTAAAGTTAACAATGTTTGCTAAAAAAGGTGCTCACATTGTAATAACCAAACTTAGCAATGTCTTAGCAACTCATCAAATTTTGGCCTTTGAATAATCAAAACTAACAACTTTTTGCCAATAATCAAATCTAATGATCCCCACATTTTCTCAATCAAATACACCCATCATTACACAAAACATTCTCTCTCTCAACAATGTTTTCAAAAAATAACTTTTAAAAACTATTTTTTTAAGAAAATTTTATAAAAAATAGTTTTAAAAAAACTGTTATTTTGAAAAAACTGTTTTTTTTTTTTTAAAAAAAACTGTTTTCAAAAACCATTTTTACACAAAAAAAAATTGTTTTCTTTTTGAAAAAACTAAAATTTTCCCTAAACTCTTTTTTTTTTTTTCAAAAAAACTATTCAAATTATTATCACAATTGTGATTCTGATTCCATAGTTTTTTTTTTGTTGATATTATTCTGATTCCATAGTTTGAGACGATTGAGAATGGTGATTTTCCATTGATGGAAGAAAAAAGAATAAATAGGTAAGAATAGCAGTAGGCATGAAAGAATTGGAGAGGACGGGGAAATAATTGGAGGGATAAACCGGCTAGAATTTTTTTCCGGATGAAATGAAGGGTAAAAGTTTGGAGGGAAGGAAGAGTTGGCACGGACCCATTTATTTTGATTATGGGTACAAAATGAACAATGTGAGACTTCACATTGCTAACTTTAGCAACCTTTTAAATGAATAATCAAAAGCTGACGTGGCAAGTTTTGATTATTCATTTTTTATTATTACATTGCGGATGCTCTTACATGATAATTTCAAAAAAATCCTGAAATTATTTACCCCACCCCTCCCTAGTTCTGGTTCAGAGAGAGAGAGAGAATGAAGGAACCCAAAAAATCTTAGAGCAAATCTAATTTAATGTAATCTTGCTACATCCCTAATCATAGATTGCAATAATCTCTTACTGAGAAACATCGAACCATAAAAGTTGTGATTCTATCTGGAACACTACACTTGCTTGTTCCAAAACCTTCGCTTCAGACTTCAGAGAGAGAGAGAGAGAAGTTTCTTGAATTTATCTCAAAGCAAAGCCAATTTTCCACTTGGGTTTCTTAAAAACGAACATGGACTGTCCGCAGCTGTTGGATTGATACCTAAAGATAGAGAGCGGCTTGTACAGAGGGGCGAGCAAAACAGCCATGGATCTTCAGAGGAGAAAAAACTTGAGCTAAGGCTTGGTCCACCAGGTGAAGAAAGAGAGGAATCATCTATCCTCTCTCTCGGGTACTTCTCTAACAAAACCAACCAGAAAAGAGAAATCAGAGGATTTACAAACGTTGTTGAAATGAAACCAGGGGAGAAAGCTTGGATCATGAACAACAACAAAAACAACGGAGGCCAAACCCATTTTTCTTTTTCAGAAAATCCAAAGACCCAACAACAACAACATCAGCAGGGTAATGCTCTATTTCCTTTGATTCAATCGAACCCACAAAGAATGGCCATAAAGGCAAAGGAATCATCACATGGCTGTCCCAATAAAGGAGAAGATCTGCTGCAGAAAAATGCAGAAATGGGTTTGGCCTCCACCAGCTTCTGCAAATCCAACTGTGGCCACCAACAGCTCTCAAAAAAGCTGAGCGAGAGGGGGGGGGGGCATTTTTGTCAAAAAAAACCCCAAATTACTAACATGTGATCTTCTAGCAAACGGTTCTAAGATGGAAGGGTGTTACTTGGGTAACGAGAGTAGTTGAGGGGGTCTCCATGGACACTTTTAAATGTGAGAGAATGTTTATGAGAAAAAATAATAACTAAGGAGATGTTTATGTACTTTCACCTAAAGTAACAATAGTGGTTCTGGTTTTGAGCTGATTAGTTATTTTATGTCCTACATAGTACTTACATAGTTGGGTTAGGAGTAGAGGACGTATTGTTGCGGCCCTGGTAGTCAATTGTCATCCATTAAGATTGATGTACAGTATATGAATATGAAGGGTCTCTTATCTTATGAATAAAGGAATAACTGAATACTGTAGCATGAATCAAAGTCTTTCTATTGTGAAGTACAGAAGTTCGGTTCTCCTAAATCAAGGCCAATAAGAGGTCTTCCCTCTCAAAATGGGACAAGGGGATCTCATAGTGTATCAATGCACTATGGTGTTGTAGGATGTCTTGTTGTGTTGTAGATATCAATGTTTGATTAATTTGATTTTTGATTTGCACGTGTTCAGCAACCTCTATAAACTTAACGGTTCAGCAATAATTTATAACCACACACACTCACAAAGGAAGTTGTGTGTGGGTTTGTGAGTGTGTGTAAGTGTTTATGTGTGATTGTAGCATTGTTAGACAAAATTTCGATTAGACACACTGAGGCGCCCTACACTCCCGTAGTGTATTGCTGCACTACATGGTCCCTTGGCCCCATTCTAGGAGTTTTACAAATTGATTTGGTCCTCAAAATTTTATATTTGCGGCCAATAAAAAAAAAATTATATCTGTGAAATTTAGTTTGGTCTTGGTTTACCTTGAAGAAATCAAACCATGCTCATCCATACTCACCTTTGAAAGCCAACAGTGGGGAGGATAATGTTGAGGGCACGCTGTCTCACACAATATGTATTTCATAGTATGTGGGGGTATGTGCTTCATAGTATGTGGGGGTCACATGCCATGAATTTGCTATGTACCTGCATGGTATTTTCATGAAATAGTAATCTAGCTACACACCCATTTGCTCACACGCAAAGTTGCGAGTGTGTTAAAATATGTGCACAAATTAATTTGTAAAATGCATGTAACGCTACTAACATTATTAAAGTTTCAATATAGTGTACATCATTTTTTTCTCAAAGTAAAACGACAAGAATTAAGGTCCAAGATATAGCTTGAGTTGAGTTTTATGGTTAGCAAATACTTTTCGATGTTAGTGAAAATTTTGTACTCCAGTAGATAACCATCACGACAAGTTGATGTATAGAAGTATAGAACCCATACATTAATTTAAGCTGTTGTCAAGCACCAAAAACCGCTATGCTTAGGTAAAGAATTGTGTAGGAACGAGACAAAAAGATGAGTAGAAGAATAGCAAAAGAGAAAAAAAAAATTAAAAAATTGAACTCTTTATTTGGTTTACAGTCTTCTAATTTTAACTGTTCAACAAATTTCTCCACAAATGCTTGACCCAAATCAGAAATTATTTGTAATTTGGAATTGAATTTAGGGAAAATGACAGCTCCGGACGTGTTTTAATAATTAATACCCGCCAAGGATAAGCTAAAAACATTTGTTAATACTGAAAATGTCCTTGATGGGTATTAATTATCAAAACACGTCATTGACCGTCATTTTTCCAATTTAACTGATGTGAAAGCACAGTAGTTGCACTTAATTAGCTCACCAGACATTTGAATCCGCCAAAATGGAAGACTAGCTTCAAAACAAACCAAAAGGGCAGACAAACCTTCTCCCAACAACCAAAAGGCAACGTAAGGACTTGCCCAAGTCAACATTTCGCATTCATTCAACTCAAAGAACAAAAAACAAAAACATCCGATGAACAAATGCATCACATTGCAAAAGACGAATCATTTTCTGAAAATTTGAATCTCCTCTGTCCGCAGCAAACTTTGAGTTTCCACAGGAGTATTACAATTAGATTTTGTAACGAACAAGCTGGGCTGCACCTTTTGCTGATCAATATGAATTATGAACAAATTAACAACAGCAACTTCTTAATATTGCTCATGGTTGTGCCAACAGAGAGCTCATTTCTTTTCCGTATGCTTTTTCCCAGAAACAAATTGATGACAACGATAATACTATAATCCAGAAAATAGTTTTTTTGTTTACCCTAGTCCAAAATTTCATGTTTCCTTGATGACCTAACTTTATAGTCATGCTTGATAAGGCTCGCTCTCAGCAGCATGGACTTGACATCCCGATCAAATTCACAGCCAGTCTGTAGGACCCACTGAAAAGTTGCATTTCTCTGATCAGCATGTCGCGCATAGAGAATTTTGTTATGGGAGTCGATACGAGCCTGCAGGAACACGATATGATGATAGAAAAGAGGATTAGCGCACCTTAGATTGATTAAGGCTGTCTGTGCATGGTATAGCCCAATCTGCCTGGACTCTACGACTGAGGATCTAATATGCTGTTCCACAGTTCCACTAAGGCTGTGTGTGAGTGGTGAGTTGTTGCGGCATTTATCAAGGAAAGGGTAACGATAATGGGATAATGAAATGAACAACTTCCATTTATTTCGTTGGTTTTCCTTTCCCTTGATAAATCCCTCCACACATGCATTGACACCAAGAAAAATCTACAATCCTTCCTCAGTAATTGTTATCCTCTCTTCCATATCAAGCTAGACAATTGTGTGCTTTATGGCTTGCTATAGGCTACAGCTATAGGTTATCGCATGAAGTTTCTATTTTCCTTCTCTGATTGCGAGGTGAAAATTAAAATACATGATATACAAATCCACAGCTACACCTTGTGGCATATTTGACAAAGGGTTTAGCTATTCCTACCTCTCCCATGAAAGGACCCACTTATAGCAGATCAATTTGGCACTGTAAGAGAAAATAGAAGAAATAAAATATGCACCTTTGGAGACACCATTCATTGTTCCAATATAGTAATACTCCCTCCGTCCCATTTTTATTGTCTATTTTCGTTTTTCGTGCTGTTCTTTCATCACTTTTATCTTCCAATATGAATCTCCAAAAATATGCAATATGGATCTTGTTTGATAGTTCTCGATTAGATCTATAATACAAAGTTTTCAAAATTATGAAAAACATTGTAAATTGGGAGATATAAGCGTTGAAAGAACGGCACGCAAAATGGAAATAGACTATAAAAATGGGACGGAGGAAGTATCTATTAGTAATCCGATAGCACTGGTCATTCAGGTAATGAAGCATTGGAGGTGCTCTAAAACATAAGATAAAGGGGATTAATCAGTTGAAACTTGAAAGAGTACCTGTATTTGGTTGTCAGTAATTAGAGCTTCAAGCTCTTTCTCAAGACCTGCAACGCCTGTTTTGAAAGCATTAGCCATCATCCCAAGATCAACGGACACAAATGGGTGAGTATACTGGATAAGGGCTTTATGACGGATCTCTTCATACAGTGTCTCAACGTGGTCATGCAAATGGATATCAAGCAGCAGGTTTGCTTTCAAATTCCCAAGGTAATCCAGACATGAAGCGTAATGGCTGCCATGATAACAGAAAAGTGTCACATCAGAATATAAAGTAAAAAGATGGTAATTCCAAGAACGGACAATTAGCACCCCAATAAAATGAGGCAAGAATAAGACAAAACGCAAAGGTAAATTAGAATGCCACCAACCTAGCAAAATGGACATGTTCAAAAGAACAAAGACATAGCAAGTTACCTCGAATAAAAATTGTGAATAAGCTCCCTAACTTCAGGGACTAACTCTACGAAATTCCGGAAGTTGAGATTGTCTATGACTTTGTTCTGCCAAATAAATGAAACTAATCAGGAACATAACTCAAAACTACCATATTACATAGGAACTATTCAATAGTAATAGACATGGTATAGTTGCCTTCAGCTCTGTTCTGTCAAAACTTGCAAGCGCACAAAGCCCACCATATGTTGCAATGTCTTGGAGTGCAATCACTTCTGAGTATCTGTTCCCCAATTCGTGACCTGTCTCCAAGAACTGCAAATATGCAAACACATTAAATGTCACAAATCCAAACCAAAAGACAAGTTCAATTAAAAGGTAACAGTAAATGATCAATCAATCAGTAGCGGAAGGGGCCATGTTCCATGATTTCAAACATATAACTAAGGAATGATTTACTACTACTTATAATGAGGACTAAATGACAAGATAAGGACCGTAGACTCGGATGACATTTTGAAAACCAAGAGCAGTTTGGGACTCAGTTAAATTTTAAACCAGCAAGTTATTGGAACTTCGGGCTACTTCAAACTGAAGTTGAGCCATGCTACACATGATAGGCAATCACAGACACAATTTATTTCGAGAGGCACGCGCCCAGGCCAAGCTCAAAATCATAGCTGAGTAATTGACAAGGATAAGCAACTCTGTATGGTTGTTTCTGCGGAGAAATGACTTCTCTTCATTGTTGGTCCTATTAAAGTGCCACTTTCAACTTCCATCTATGTGTCACTTTGGACTCTCTGAACAACATTTCCCCCCATCCATACTCCTCCGAGAGGTATGGTGGTTCTAACAGAAAGGACATCCAAACACAACTATATATCAGTCTCTCTCAAGTCTTAACAGCATGCGCACACAACTATTCCTCAAATTCAAATCTGAAGCATGACCACAGTTTCTACAGACGAGTTCAACGATTCCACTTTCTCATAGCATGATCCAGTTTAATCTCCAGCATCATTTAACTCCCTTGCAAGCTACAAGTAACAAAACTTTTTTTCTTGCCATTCTATGAATTTTGGTCGCCTAATTATGTGCTTGGAAGTGACTGTGGTACAGTTATAACTCTACTGCCGTTTCCACAAATAAAACACAGCAAAGGGCCGACATACTACAAAAGCAAAGGGCAGGTTAGGTGACAACAATTACTCCATTCAACCACCAACACTTACACACACTCATATCTTTTGATGGGGCCCACACTACACCAGAGGTGTAGTGTGAGTGGGTTCCAATGTGAATGCGAGTGAGTTTGTGTAGATGTAAGTGTTTGTAATTGTAAGATGATTATAGGTGACAAACCTTTCGAGCAGCGAGCTTGTACTTTTTAGCCTCCAATAAGGCCAACCCTGCAGCAGCATGCAGTTTTGCAACCGAAACAGGGCCCAAGGCATCTGGAGTTTGCTCTGCTTTTGCAACATAGCTTGAAACATTCGTGAACTGACCCATCTCAATGCTGACCAAAATAGCATTCAAACACATATAAAGTATGTGATTTGATGTGGTACAGTAGTCACGAGTATGAACATAATTCTTAAAAGCATCTCCCAGTGCACCATGAGCATAGAAAAAATCACCAAAATCGTTGTATCCCATTCTTATGCTTTCTTTTATCAAGTTTGTCTGCCAAAAAGGGAGTAAAAGGTAAGATGGAAACAGAGAAATTTAGCTTTTTTCCGTAAATAAGTTAAATAAGTTCGAAATAAGAAACAAAAAGGGTTGATCAAGGTTTGATTTGCATTAGAGTCAAGTTTTACATAATGTCACCATCCAGAAAAGTTAATACAGCAATCTCCCATTTACAAGGTCAACTGAGTCTCTGCACAATCTGCTCTGCGTCTAAACCACACTGTCGGTATCATCCCTCAGAACAAAGGAACATCCTCATTCAGACTGGAAGTATTCCCAGCACACATCATAACAAGAACACCAGTACTCTCTCACCACTAATACTGTAACTCAAAACAATAAATTCAAACACAGTGAGTCAGGCCCAAAATCCCAATCCCAACCCCAACAACTAATATTTCTTTAGAAGTAAAGATAACCCCTACCCACAGTTCATCGCACATTCACACTGAACATCCGAAAAGGCAAAAACATTCAGAAGGCAAGTCTACATAAAAATACAATTACTATAGAAGTGAAGAATTCCCAGGTTCCCACTAAAAGTGCTCCAAGACAGAACACTGAAAACAGAACAACT
This sequence comes from Rhododendron kiyosumense, assembly GCA_019656275.1. Taxonomy (NCBI): domain Eukaryota; kingdom Viridiplantae; phylum Streptophyta; class Magnoliopsida; order Ericales; family Ericaceae; genus Rhododendron; species Rhododendron kiyosumense. The sequence goes on along the minus strand of BPLS01000498.1, from coordinate 2,281,387 downwards.
CTCTCAAGGATATCAACACTGGTCACGTGTGGAACTGAAATGGACATGCCACACAGCACTTCATAAATTGGAAGTCCAGAAGGAAACTTCATGAAAATTTCAACTGCATTGGATCAAATCAACATCCATAATCAATGCAACCATTGCAACCAGCCATTCCATGTATTAAACACCAGTCAAGAAACATTAAGAAGACACTCCACTCAAAAGTCAAAACCCAATAAACCATTTAACATTAGCCACCACGGCACCGTTACACCCCCTCACAACTTGCATTATTTTGCTCTTATCCAAATACACTAATAGACACATCTACGAAAGAGCATCGCAGACCTTCAAAAGTGAAGTAGACCTTATAATCATTGAGCTCATACATGTAGTGGTCCTGTAACAATATCCACCACCATCACAACGGCTTCCAAACTATATTGCCATTATTCCTAAGAATCCTAACTAACACCAAATCGGTCATAACAGATTTCACCGCAAAACTTCACAATTTATCTCAGCACAAAACTTAACAACCAAGAAGCCATACTTATTCTGAACATTCTTAAAATCCACACACTAATAACAAGAAAGGGGTGAGATAGGCAACAGGTACGCAAACTCACAAGTCCACGAAACTCTCTGTTTACATCCTGAAAAGTGCCACCCAATGAAAAAATTCCACGTGGCCCCGAACGGTACGGCGGTTGTATGGAGCCTGTCCCGATCGAGTACCAATTACAGAGGATTACGGAAATTAAGGGAGGCATTGTT
>BPLS01000498.1:2236778-2264256 GCA_019656275.1 Rhododendron kiyosumense | reverse complement strand
TTTACCGTAAAATCTAGCAAGGCATAATAGGTCCTAGAATAACACATTAGCAATTAAAAATATTAATACTTTGTCTAAACCATTTAACCATTCTACTAATGAGACTTTAAGCTATTATTTCCTAACAAGACTTTTACCGTAAAATCTAGCAAGGCATAATAGGTCCTAGAATAACACATTAGCAATTAAAAATATTAATACTATGGCTAAACCATTTAACCATTCTACTAATGAGACTTTAAGCTATTATTTCCTAACAAGACTTTTATCTTAAATTTTATTGAGCTTGGCTTGTTCAATAAATTAACCGTGAGCTCGAGTTTGATCAAGAAAGTCGATACAAGCTAAGAAAAACATAAATTCTTACTCATTTAAGAAGTTTTGCTACTTTTGTTAAGTCTTTCCTATCAATTCAAATTATTTGCCAATTAATTTAACAGGTTTTATTTTCACGGATTCAAATACACCCATGTCCTTTTTTCTTGTCTCCAAACCTTTTACTCTGTTTTTGAATATTTTTTATGAACTACAAAATGAGTCGAACCGAGCCATAAACTGTGTGAGTAGCTCAGTTTGTTTTGACCAGCCCTAAATCAAACCTATCAACTTTAAGGGACTAACTATGATCAATTTCTAAATCTATTAACCTACGAATTGCTTTCACTGATCTTAATTAATTTTTTTCAAATACTTGCATGAAGTCCATATAAAAGCATGAGTCCACTATTTATGGACCATCTTTTTACTTTCTGCTTTGTTGTAATTTTTGTAAAGGAGAAAGGAAGAAGCTCTAGGCTAATTCCTAATAGAATTCTACAAGTGCAAGTGTGTGATTGTAAGGAAGTGAGAACTCACCTGATTCTTCCCACCTCCCCCCCCCCCAACCAACCTTTTCTCTCCTCTGTTCTTCTCCTTTCTCTTTTGTTCGGTGGTGTGTGTTTTTGTTATACATGGATGGAAGGGGAGGGGAGGCCTATTTATACTTAGATGCTTAGTATCTACAATTGTCCAATAAAATCTAACCATATCTTTTAATATCTAGGATAATCTTATGTTATCTAATAAAATCTAAGCATAATCCATATAATATCTAATAGAATCCAATCATATCTAAAGATATAATCTCACAAGATCTAGGAGTACTATCCGATTCTTTCTGGATTACTCGTTGAATGTTACGGTTTTTCGCCTCGCGAAGACTCGTGTCGCGATATTTGTAGAGACCCGTGTTTAATTTTAAATTTATTTTTATTGATGTTGGTACGTGGAATTATAATTAGATAATTTTGTGCGCAATGAATTTTATTTTATATATGTAGATGTATGTTTGGTCGTGTCAGTTCGAGTTCGTGAGCCATAGGAAGAGAGTGTTGGAGGACCCGCGGTAGATAACTTTTATGAGTAGTTACTATTTATTTTTATAGCTCATGGGGTGTTAGCGTAGCTACATATTAAATTCTAGGACTTGAGGGAGTGCTTAAGATAGTCAAGGGGGTGTAGTGTAATAACTACACTTTAAATCATAAAATGGGATCAGAGAGACCGATTCCTCATTTCTTCTTTTTTCTTTTCCTGCGTTTTCTTCCTCTGTTTTCTTTCTTTCAAACCCTCATGCTTCAACACCAAAATCGAAGGTCAAGGCTCGTGAATCTCGCAAAAAGGCAAGTAGAAGACGTGATCTACGGACAAAGGGCTACGCATCTATCCGAACAAAATCTCGATCGGCCAACTTTGGAGTTCCTAGCAAATTCGGGATTTCATGGCATTTTGGGGGTTTTCGTCTTCGAGGTAGGATTTATGCTAAGTGATTAAATATGGGTGTGTATATGCCTTTGTGTGCACTTAATTTGAGCTTTGGTTAGAGTTAATCAATTGATAGAGTAAGCCCTAGTTCCTGTGTTTGGTAATATTCACTGTACACGAGGTTAGGTCAGAGATTGGTAACGTTATTCGTGGCTATGGTTGGATTTATACTAGTTTTCACATTTTTGATCTTGACTGGTATGGGGTTTTCTTTTAAATTGGAAATTCATGCACTTCTAAGTGATACTAGAACAAGAGCTAGTTATGGACACGCACACCATGTGTTTGACGATAATATAGTAACTTAAATGGGCAATTTTTGTTTTGTAATAGGTGAATTATTTTTACCCAATGCAGTAGGCTAAGGAGAGGGACTTGTTGATATATGACTTTGTATACTCGTTGCATATATGTGATTTGTTTTGAATAAATTTTTGTGTTTGTGGAGACTATATTGAGTATATTTTATATTAGTTGAAGTTGATGGATTTTGATAAGTATTCGAGGAATTCTAGTTGATTTGGGCTTTAAGACCAAGTATTTGAGATATTTTAGAATATGATAGTTTTGTGATTTTGAGTTGGATCACTAGGAAACTCGGGTCAATTGTGACGCCGTCGGTGAAAGTCCGTAAATCTACTCGGGTCAATTATGATGCCGTCGGTGAAAGTCCGTAAACCCGCGCGGGGTAGGTTGCTTCGTCCTTCGGGTTAGTAGCCCGTAAAGTGCTTGTGCTAGAGACGTCTAGTACGGTTGTTGGTTGGTTGTATCGGTGAGCAACTCATATAATTTTATAATTCGGTGTTGAGTGAATTGATATTTGAGTTGGTTGGCTATTATATTTTGGACTTTGTTATTTTCCGTATTGAATTTTATGGGTTATTTGTTCTATTTAGAAGTAGATTTGATTTGGTGGCTTAATAGCCTTCTTTTGAGCATTTGAAGGGAAGGAAAAATTGGAAACACTTAATATAATGCATAGATTATTTTTGTTGTGGTGGCTTGACTTTGAATTGGGATTTTATAACTCTATTGTAAATATTGAAGGAGAAGAAAGCAAGAAAACTTTTCAATACTTATATATAAAAAGAGTATTTTGTATATCAAGCTTTGCATGTTCATATCTTTTCATTTAGCGTATTTCCTGCACGAGCTGTGGCTCATGTTGTTGCAACCCAAATTTTTCAGGTTTAGAGATGGATCTGAAGGCTTAAGAATCATGGATATGTTGTCGTTCTTTTTTATTTATTTATTTGAGAACATCGGATACTTGTACATTTTTGTTTGTAAGGTCATTGAGGCTTGTAAACTTTTACTTTATTTTGGCAATGGAAATTGTAGATTGAGAGAACAGGGCCTGGATGTGTACTAAAAATAGTGTATTTTGGAGTTTATTTGTCATAAAAGGTGGGTCGTGACAATATTGTTAATAGGATTGGAGCGATATCTGTAGAGTTTAAAAAAAATGAACACATAGACCAAAAAAAACTCTAATTTTTATAACCCTTGAGCCACGAATCAATATACTCTCTAAATCTTAACCGTAAGTGGTCCGCTAAATGTTAGCTCCTTACTATTATTATTATTATTATTATCTTCTTCAATTCTTTCTAGCATATTATTTGTTGGGCAAAGTCCACTTTGACCCCCTGTGGTTATCGCCACGTGCGGATACCCCCTTCATAGTTTAAAACTGAGTACATAACCTACCTGTGGTTTTGAAAATGTGCGGATAGACCCCCTGTCATCATGTTTTTCATCCATATTAATAGACACAATATTAAAAGATCGATATACCCTCATCATGTCCCTTGATTCTTCTTCTTTTTTAAATCTAACCATACCACCCCTATATCAAAAATTGAATCCAAATCGTTGATATTGTAAATTTTGACGAGTACTACATCTATGTCAAAATTTAGGTCAATCAAAAAATGAAAAACTCATGGTCAAATCGATTTTGTTATGAAATTAAAATTTCAAATTTGAATTTACTAAAAATTAGATCACTGGGTTATTGATACCCTATCGAGATGATTTTTTACAGAGGTACTCTATTATTTATTTAATACGTTATGAATGACTCAGATTACATTCTAGAGACGTGTGAGATACACCTCCATTAATATATATGGAAAACATGACGGTAAGGGGTCATCCGCACGATGGAAAATATGACGACAAAGGGTCTAACTGCACATTTTCAAAATCACAGGTAGGTTATGTGCTTAGTTTTGAATCATGAGGGGGGTATCCATGGCGATAACAGGGGGTCAAAATGGACTTTGCCCTTATTTGTTCATAAAAGTTGGGGTGTTACATTTTTGTTTTTCACAATTCCAAATATGTATCAATACTTGAAGGTTCTCTCAAAAAATAATGGTGGTACCCTTTTTTTTGGGCAAATGTGAGAAGTTGTATTCAACTGTGAGGCGAAAGCCTACACAATAGATAGAGACCACATGGGGGCAAATAGGCGTCCACAGACTGGACAAACCATTAGAGAGGACAATCAGAATACAGTATGTGCTAATGTATGAGTATGTGTATGTAACGCCCCGATTTTTCAAGGAATTTCGGAAGCATTAAAGTTAAAATACACTGAATTTTATAAACTACTAGGCCCCTATTTGTCGTTACACAAAATTTACATTAAAGAAAAAAAATACAAAAAAGAATAAATATAACATTTATTTAAACATCTTCAGAGCAACTCTAGTGTTGATACAGATCTCAAGTATCCTCGGTCTTCGCCATTGATATTCCTCCTGAGTCAAACAGCTCCACCGTTGAACCCTGCACCCTCTGGCAAATTGATCGCCGAAGCAAACGATTTACCAGGATACAAACGTATCCGTGAGTAATAATTCACCCAGTAGAATAATCCCAATCCTACCAACCCCTTACTCTACAATTAGCATTCAATAATATCACAATTGATAATACACGAGAGGTACAGGATTATAGCACATCGTCTTTTTCTTTACTATCCATCATCTTACATGAAATCTAAGGATCATCTCCACAAGATCTTTTCCTCCCACATCCACTAACTACAATCGTCTCATGGGTCCATCCTTCCTCTTGCTTATCCTACACCAGGGTCCTAGGTGAGCGCACCTAAATTATGTACCGAGCATGTTCTCACTTAAGACCATAACAGGAGGATTGAGTCATCCCATGAAGTATCGTACATTAGGGTCGGACATCCACTACCCCACGCTAACTATAACCATCTCATAGGACCCATACTCTTTCCCAAGAGAAACTTCCCATGACGTATCATACATTAATGTCTCATGGGACCCATTCTCTTCCTCGAAGAGAAACTTCACATGACGTATCATACGTTAGCGTCTCACTAACTATAACCGTCTCATGGGACCCATTCCCTTCCTTGAAGAGAAACTTCCCATGACGTATCATACGTTAGTGTCACAACATTTCTCAACACTGGGCCCCGCAGGTAACCCATTTCAACACAAGGCCCTATTGGTTACCCTTGCCATCACCATGGCTCAAATCACAATTCACACACTCACACTTTCAACACTTTACCATTTTTCCTTTACTTAACATTATCTACGTGAGTCACTACTCGTAACCACCCAGTGAACCTAAGTCCATTCTAACACGTACAACATTATACAATCTTCAACAACTCAAACACATACATTTCAATGAGACAATAATATAAAAATTGATAGGTGCAATTAATTAAACACAAAAGGAATTTGGATTGGGCCGAAGCCTTTTTGCACATTTAAATTTTATCGAACAAGAATATAATCTTATTAACTTTGAGGATTTCCATTAGCATTTTCGTAACCCTTAGGTTTAATAATATTTATAAAAAAATTTATCTTATATCTATTTAACAGTTTCGTAACTCTGGAGTATTTTTGTAATATGTTATTTCTCCAAATTCTATTATTACTGACTTAGCCTAATGAAAACATACTATAAGTAATTTTATTCACTTTTCCCTTACTTACAGTAGGTAAATTTTCTACTAATAAATTTATACTTTTACCATATAAGTAAAACTATCTTACATAATAAGTATTCTTACTTTATAATTATATTGGAGCACATTTTATTTTTATCTGTTTCAAAAATAAATAAATAAAACTTGTTCCTGTATACTAGTTTTTACCTAGGCTAGTAATAGTTTTAATAAGTATATGTACTATTATATATAATTCTCTTTAAGTATAGAATTAGCATTAAAACATCCATTTATCTATTTTCTTCTTCTTTCTTTTTTTTTTTTTGAATTTATCTATCACTTTTGTTGTTGATAATAATAGAGTGTTATCATACCCAATCTAAATTGAAATAGTTACACCACATATTTGTCATTTATGAACATTAAAAGTTAACGCTACATAACAAGGGAGATGTACACAGTGGAGTAAAATTCATATTTGAGGTCAACTTGTAAAAGCAGTAAACCATTTGGGGTTAAACCCTCAAGCATACAAAGTCATGGATTAATAGTGTAATAATAGCATACAAGTCAAAACAAAAGAAACAGATTACGCAAGAGGAAAAGAAAGATAGAGTATTGGTTTTGTTCTTTTCTGTTTTGACATGAAATTCGATTCTTGTCCCTTCTAAGGATTAAAATTAATACATACGGCTAAAGATATATTTAGAGGAAAGTAGGGAACCGATTATTCTACCTTAAATCCGGCCGAAAAAATGGTTACTAGTTTGCGGATGATTTCGGTAAAATGAAAAAGACGGCGGTAGCAGCGGGGGACTCGGGGCTGACTCAAAATGATTGGAAGGTGGTTTATGGATGCTTGGTGATATAGTGGTTGATTGGGAACCTGAATATGATGTACAGAGGAATTTTATCTAGAAATCCGTTTCTCTCTCTCTCTCTCTCTCTCTCTCTCTCTCTCTCTATTTTAGACTCAATAATAGAATTGAGAGTGATAATATACTGGTATTCAATTTTTGGATTTATGTGGGTATGTATAATGAGAGAAGATAGGTAGTGAGAAGGTGAGAGGATAAGTGTGGAAGTGGTGGAATGGGAAATGAGAGTGAATGAGAGGGATACTGATAATAATAAGAGGGATAGGGGACAAGTGCCACATTTGGTAGGGTTTTCTTTAATTCTAATGTATGTGAACGCGTTTATGTATAGGATGAGAGAGAGAGAGAAATGGGAGAACAAAATCCCTTAAATGTGGGGTTTAGTTTGAAAGATAAAGATAGAGGTGATAGAGTGTGAGAGAGAAGTGGAGAGTTAGTTTGAATAGAGTTCTAGTTAGGATTTAGATAGGAAAGATAAGAGATGAATATGAATCCCTGATTCCTCGTATATCTAAAATATGTATCTTATACAATAGTGTAAATAATATCAATTGTACATATAATAATATATTTTAATTATTCAATCTAATTAATTATTGAATTAGAAATTTAACAATATAAATTTATATTTTAAAAAAATAGGGTCGAAAATCCGGGTCGTTACAATGTATGTATGTTTTTTCAAATTCGCCAAGCGAGATAAGGTTCGCAGAATATAAAACTAATAACAAGCACGTGACCAACAAACCACTAGACTAAATTTAAAAATAAACTAGACTAAATTCGGACAGAAACCGAACTAAATTCGGACAAAACAAAAAATAAAGCAAAAAAATACACTCCCCTCCATCATTGAGCAACCCTTCTCTTACTTAATACCCTGCTGATCAAGCTCCCAAGCCAGCAACCCATGAAGCCACCGGCGAACACGCAGTTGCAAACCTAGAAGCGGTGTGGCAGTGGCAAACGACACGCGTTTTGGTGGAGAAAGGGTAAGGGAAACCAGATCTAAAGACAGGGATTGGTCCCTCCCCTCCCACCGCCCAAAATTGGGTATAAATCCTGTAACGACCTGAATTTTCACGCCAATTTTTTTTGAATTAAACATTTTTATAATTCTTTTACTAATAATCATTTTATCATTTATTAAAATGATTGAATTATTATAATCTAACTCTAGGAACTAGCCATTAAAACCCTTTGATATCATAGGATTTTTTCAAATATTAGAACCTTGATATCCTTGTACCCAACTATTAAAAACCCTAGCTTATTAGCCATAAACGCCCTATATTATCATGAGATTTTTCCTTAGATTTTTAGTACTACAAAATCCCTTGATTTGGGGAGTTTAATTGTGAAGTGATTATATGTGTAGGTGTGCTGAATATGTGAGGAAAAGAGAGATAGAGATGGAGAGAGATGAGTAGTACCCTAAATTTTCTCCTTAAATTCTTGTACCAAATTGGATACACTTACATTATGCCATATCTAGGTTCTTGGGATTGGGATTGGATTACCATTCCTGGGACTATCAAGGCCTTGTTTGGTCATAAAAAACATCCAGACTATTACTCTCATGGGATGAACAAGTCGGCCCATAGGGGTATTAGCAATACCCCTTAAGACTTGGTATTCATAGTCCAATCTGAACCCCTTCTCATTATCAATCCATCCTCATTACTAATTTCTTCTATCAATTCAATCCCATCATCTAATCTAATCTAAAACAAACACAATATTAATAATCTCATAATCGAATCTCATCCCAAACAAATATACTCATTTTCAATTTTACAATCCCTTCTCATTAGCAATCCCAATCCTAATCTCACATCCTTACGAATCTCATCCATCTATCACTGTTATCAAACGAGGCCAAAAAACCTAGGATTTTGTAGGAATGAATTAGATTTTCTTGGAGATTTGTTGTCAATCAAGATTCCCTAATTAAAATCTTGTACCTACAAATTCCTTAAGCCATGGTTTTTCCTTGTACTTTCTTGATTTGCTTACATTATTCTGAACCCTAGCTAGCTATTCTCCTCAAAACAAGAGAACAGGGTTGGCCCAAAGCATTTGGAGACCCTAGGCGAAATCGTGGGATGAGGCCCTACTATTAATGGAATTAAACTACAATAATAGAAATGTTCTTTTATATTACAACTTCTCTCACATACATTTGATTATTTTTGGAAAAAAAACTCTTAAAAACAAAAAAACCATGCAGGGACTCGAACCTAGACATTCTCTAAAGAATGAGATCAGCTTACCGTTGGGCCAAGAAAGACAGTTGATTTTTTGTAAAATGAACAAATAATATATACTCTTATTTAAAAGGAGGCCCCATTTTGGGCCAAAAATTTGGACGTTCCAGCCAACGGCTCTTGCCCTTGCCGTAGGGCCAGCCCTGCAACTGAAAGAGAGAGAAAAGAGAGAGATACGGTGAAAGAGAGAAATGGGAAAGTACTTTGGATCTCCTCCATACAATCTCGTACCCTTGCAAATCTTTCATAGCCTAAAAAACCCAATGATAGCCCTAAAAATCTAGGATTTCTTGTACTCCGTAATAGAAATCACTTGAAACAAGGGAGTTTAATGCGTGTGAAAAAGTAGAGCCGAGTGAGAGGAGTGAGTTTTTTGGCAAATCTTGCTCTTGTAAGCCCTTGTACTACATTATTCTCTTAGCTATTGAACCTTAGATTTGCCCTAAATCTTATGAGTTTAAGGTGCGGCACAACATATTTCTGTTTGATAAGAATGTTCCCAGCTGGTTTTTTATTTTGTGGCTTGCTGTCCAAAACAGATTAAATACCACGGCTAGATGGGTGCTTGAAGAATGATGAATGAAATAAGTTTTGGTTCTGTGTGTTGGAGTAGCGGAAGCATCTCATAACCAATTGTCTTTTGAATTCGAATTCTCAGCTGAAGCCTAGAGAGCTATTATGATCAGGAAGCAGCAGTTATCTAGACTCCACTTGCCTTGGCTTCATCCGTTCTCTTGAACTTAACTTAAATTTGGAAGGTTTGTTCTTATTTGAATTTTTTTCGCATTTGTTAATTTTGAGCCAAATTTTTGTAGTCCATTGAATCGTCCCGATGAGAGGAATCGGAAAAATAATTTTTTTTTACTTCTATCAAAGTATTTTGAGAAATAACCATTTTTTAGCGCAAATATGTAATTTTTTTGCTAAAAAATGTTATTTTTCAAAATACTTGGATAAAATTGCCAAAATTTTACTTTTTTGGTTCCTCTCATTGGGACAAATGAATAACCCACAAAAGTTTGGCACAAAAACAATAAATGCAAAAAAAATTCAAATAAGGACAAAACTCATAGATATAAGTTAAGTTCAAGAGAACAGGGTGGTGTATCAGATATGAAAGAGAGTGTTTGAAGGAGGATCAAACCTAGCCAACCAAACAAGCTATATACAAGGAATGGAATGTTTCTCCTAACATTGAGGAATCTATTCTTTTGTGATTGTGTTTTTTTTTTTGTTTTTTTTTGTTTTCTTGGTTTTAGGGTTTTAGCTATTGGTCGGCTTTTGGTTGATGATAGCCTTGTTCTGTCAACAGCCTGTTTAGGCAGGGGTATACACCGAATGCTGGTGTAAAGATCTAGTTTTGGCCTTAAATGAAATTAATTTTGATTAAATATGTTTTGCTATCAAAATGACAACTCATATTACTGCTACTGAAGTGGTTGCTGTTAAACCAGGTAATAATTAAGTAAATGGGTGTTGATAAACAAATTTAACAATAATGCTCAAAAAACACCCCACATTGTAATAATCAAAGTTATAAGTCTTTTAGCAAATAATCAAATTCCACCAATTTCATAACCAAACTTAACATCTTTTACCAATAACCAAAACTCAATAACTCAAAAATACCCCACATTGGAATCGTCTCATTGAGACGAATAATTTGGTGAGGTCAGGTGCGTGATTGAAACTTGTTTGTAATTGGACAAATATGCATTGTGTATTGTGGGATTTTTTTTTTGGTTAAGGATGTAAAAATAATCAATATGGAGGTAGATGTTGTTAAGTTTGATTATGGATTAAATGGATAATCAAATGCTAACGTGACACATTTTGGTTATTGGGTTTGATTATTATCATTGCGGATGCTCGATCTTGCTTGTAATGGTTGTTGCTAAACCTGGTGCTAAGGTTTTGCTTGTATTGGTTGCTGCTAAGCCTGGTGCTAAGGTTTTGCTTGTATTAGTTTTGGATGCGGTTTATGTGGTAAACTCACGTTATTATGATTTTATAGTAACAGGAAAGTCTCCAATACACACCCCTTTAAGTGGTGTACCATATGCATCTATTATGTGATTCATATTGTGCCACCTTATAAAAAATTACTTATAGGACCGGTCATTCATGACATTTTATTTCATATTGCAACTTTTATACTAAAAATTCATAATTTTTCATCAATACGATTTGTAACTTTTTAGCAATAGATTCATAACATTTTGGAAATCATAATATTTTGGTGTGTTTCAATGAGGGTGCATATGATATACACCCAAATAAAAGATGTGTATTGTAGCACTTTCCGTGAGTAACTCATACTTGATGAGGTCTTTGGCCAAACAAATGTTTGGTTTTCTCAGGCTTTCGCTACTGGCTTTTAAATGGTTTGTTCTAACCATGTGATACTTCGACATTTGTTTCTCTGTACGAAGTTTTACTTGGGCGTGGTATTGTGGTTAGCTTCTTGCCAACGTAAGGCCTCTCTAAACACGCTAATTTTGGTATGAGGGATTGTATACCATTGATTAAAGAAAGTGTATCTACAACCAAGAGCACGAGATCTGTAAAGAAAAAGGGACACATTCCTGACGGTTTGGGATCGCGACGCAAAAGTACCATGTTGTGCATTAAACGATGTCATTTTGATGCACATCATAGTCGTGTAGCGACACCCTCTCGTGCCCCTCAGAAATCGAGTGGAACTGAACGGGAACCATAGTGACACTATTAGGAAAAATTATTTCTGTCATTGCTATAAGTTAAACACAACAGTGAAATCCAAAAATTGAAAGAATCAACTTTTTCTTTTGATAATTCAGTCATTTAGATGCCTGGACCAGCTTACATGCGAATTCTGGAGCCCAATTCCACTGACAAAAAGAAAAATTCAGAAGCTGATTCTGAACCAGAGGAGACCAAAAAAAACCAATTAAGAAGCTGTCTTGGATTCTCCTTGTTATTGGTCAGCAGCAGCAGGAGTTGGGGAAGTCCAGTACATCTTAACTGCAAATAGGAGCTTTTCCCTCGCATGGGGACCTCCTTCACTATCAGCCATTCTGGTTTCCCACTGGAGCCCATCTGTGATGCTCTTGATATCGGATAATATGTCGACGTCATCTCGAAGAATGATGCTGCATCGTGGCCGTAGAATTTGGTCCATTTCTAACAGAATATCTTCCACGTCACATCTGCCATTGAAGTAGTATCCGAATTAACACAAAATGAATTTTCATCCCTAAGGTATTTGTTTGTTTACATTTATTTTTTGGACAATGAGAACAGAAAACAAAAGAAAAAAACGATGTCGGATGGGATGAATTAGAGAAAACGAGAGTAAATAACTCTGTTAGAGATGGTACCGGTCCTTGTACAGGCTAAAAATTGAATCTGCATGAATGAAATCATAAGTTCTCGGGTACGTAGACATGGCTTCACACCTTCAGAATATTTAAAAAGTGATATTAGCAACAATCACGCACATACTCAGAATATAGTGATAACTTTGGGTAATTTGATCTGGAAAGCATCACAGAACAAAATGCATCAAGTAATCTTAGGAATGCCGAAGAACCAAACAACGACAAAAATGACATACTAGTCTACAGTTGGCTTGAAACATACTGACGTGTCAAGTACTGATTGATCACTGCTATTGGTCATCTCTAGCATTGATCAATCAGTTTTCTGCAACATTAGCTGATTTCAAGTTGATTATCGGCTTGAATAGTACTGTGCATTATGCATAAAAGCTGACAATCAACTTGAAATCTAACGATGTATCAAGCGGATTGAGCAGTGAATGCCCCACTTCAGTCCTCAAGACTGCTCAGTTCCCAGTTGGATTCTACCCTTCAACTACTTGTAATCTTTATGGCATTAGCAAGTTATATCTTGCTTATTCCATGAAACACAATTAATTTTTGCACGCCTGCCGTCAAAGGAATCCATAGTAGATCATTCCAGTGATTCTAAAGCATAAACAGGTAGAATGAATAGAGAAGAAGTTCAGATGCACTAATTCATAGACAACCAAAATGCATAAACCAGACACGAGTTTAACCAAGCAAGAAATTAATCATACCAGTTTTGATACGTTCCGATCAATCCACGCTCATAAATGACTCCGAGGGTATTTACCTTTGCCTCCACGGGCATAACATTCATCACCCACACCGGATCATTGATTAGCGCAGCTGCAAATCCTCCCAAGTGGGAATTCATATCAAGTACGTTACGATACCGCCCTTTCTCTGCTAGCTGATGGTCATAAGCCTTGTAAGTTGCTAATCTCTTCTTCCACAATTCTGCATCTTTTTCGAAGTCCTCTGCTGTGATACCCTCCAGACTTCCACTGAGAATTCTTGGGGGAATCATAGTCAATCTCTCTGGCCACTTAGCTAATTGCCCACCGGCAATGTCTTTAATGTCAGAGGCTTCAGGGAGAGGAGTTAAACAAGTTTCCATCTTAGTGTACCTAAAAATAGTACAGACTATATGATAGTAAGTCAAGAGCTACAAAATTATCAACAAAACTGAAGCTATAATTGGAACTTAAGGAGGCAGAAAAAGAAAGATCACAGAAGGATATGTAATGTACGTGAAAGAGATACTATAGGAAAAACTGAAACAGTAATTATATATTCTAAGTTTGGTTCTGCAAAGTTAAATATAGGTCTATGAAAAGGAAAATAGCTTTCCCATTTTTCATTTAAAAGAGGATATAAAGTAGGTAACATGAGCAAAGAACCCCAAAAAGTAAAACAAAGAAGTAACACCGAGGAGGGAAAGTGAGAAGGAAAATAGAAAATGTTCTATCTTGGTGATCCAGATCAAGGATTTGTAGTTCGGTTACTGATTTGGAATTGATGGATCACCAAGAAAATGCTATTTTGCACAAGCTTTTGGGAAAGGGTGGCCCAAGGGACGTCACTCATAGGGAAAAGTGAAATGTTAGTAATGCACTATATTTCAAAGGAAATTTTACCAACCAGGCAACTACACGCTTAAAACTTCTGGTCAGAAGGCAAACACACTTAAAACTTTTGGTCAGAATAAGGTATTGTTGGTGGTTGTAGCATTTGGTAAACTTTCAGGCCAACTTTTGTGTTATCTAAGCCGATTAGAGGAAAATAGGACTTCAAAGTTCAAACATCTTTCCCTATCACATTTTTGTTGTTACTCCTTCCTGAATTAGAAGCAAACAAAGAAATAAAACAAAAATATTGTTTTCTTCCCTTTCTCTTTCTTTTCACTACTTTCAAGTTCCAGACACCCCTTAAATAAAAAACACAAACATACATGATCTAGATTCTAGACATTGGTCATATTCATTGAGAAGTAGCACTAGTTAAACCAACATGATAGTAAGAACAAGAGGAAACATCACTATTTCATTTAGTAGCAAGAGGATTATTTTTTCCTTTCCATCAATTCCAAATCAGGAACCGAACAAACAAAGGAGTACAAAATCATAACTTTCCTCCCTTTTTGTTTTTTTAAAACAAAGACACAGAGACGGCCATGACCGAACAATGGTAAACTCAAATGAAGCAAACGTTAAAAGGACACAACATAAAGAAGAGCAAATGGAAAAAGAAAGGGAAAAAAGAGAGGCAATTCTACTGTTTCATTTGGTAGCAGGAGAATGAAAAAGTAAGACCGAATCAGGAATATAACAACAATTCCATACTACCAGACTAGCAGTTAGTAATTCTACTTATATTCCTCAATTTTCCAAACAAAACAAAGCAAGTATCACGTGTCAGAAGGGAATTTTGAATTTCTCTAAAGGGACAATATGCTTGACTAGTCTAACAAGTTTTGGAATCGCAGGCAAAGTGTTCAGTTCAGGACTTTTAACAGCTCCAGGGGGTCTGAAAAGCATCTTCAAGTAAGATCTGTATCTAATAATTAGTTGCCTTTTTTTTTTTGGATCAACAAAAAGATTTTATTAATCTCCGACTTCAAGGGGGTCTGAAAAGCATCTTCAAGTAAGATCTGTATCTAATAATCAGTTGCCTTTTTTTTTTTGATCAACAAAAAGATTTTATTAATCTCCAACTTCGAAAATTACAAAGCTTAAAAGGACAAGGGCAAATGAAAATGAAAATTACTTAATCTTTACAGCTACCCGAGACCCAATCAGTTGCCTTTACTATCCAATTGGTTTTCGTATCACTAGAAAAGCGTCTCAAGACAGCGTTTGGATCTACCCTCATGACTCTCTACTTGAATCATCAGTTTATGGGAAATACTATAAAAGAAAGAAAGAAGCTAAATACTATTATTTGGTTCCTTATATTTTCATTTCCATTGACAAATAAGCCCACAAGAAAACTGAAGGGATTCGTGAAGCTATGCTTTTGTTGTTTTTTGATAAGCACCCAATAATACATATTCTTGGTGCTTAAGTCCTTATTTTTATCATATTTATGTTTATAAAGTTAGTGTTTTCTTTAATATTGCACATAATATATGTTTTTAGTGTTTTCAAGTAAATCGTGTGAATAAGGAGCATTTTGATGCCATGGATGGTCCGAGTGCGTCCAAGTACCCGAGGAATCAAGAAAGACCCTGTCGGCCCCTTAAAATCTAAGTATGGAAAAATGACTTTCCGAAAAAGTATCGATTTTTGAGATAAAAATGGCGGTAATTGATCCTTGGATTTTTCAAAGAGCAACTTCAAATTTGTAAGGTTTTATTTGAAGAATAAGGTCATGTTTTGTGCCATTACTTCTAAATAAAAACGTGTAATTTTTTATTTTACGCTAAAAGCTGGGGGTCAACATTTTGATTGGATTGATATCTCAATTTTCTGGTAATGCCATTGTTTCTAAATGGGGGGTACTTCCTTATTTTCATTAAATAAATTAAAGTCAAGAAAAGGTAAAAGAAAGGTTTAAAATATAGTTTTACTTAGGTTTAGGGAATGAAAATAAGATGCTGTGAAAGCTGTTGTGTGCTGTGGAAGCTTCTAGGAGCTGTTGAGCTGAAGTTCTGGCTATTTGAATTTTGAGGTGGTATTGATACACCATTCCTTTGTATCGATACCCATTTGCAAGCAGATTCCAATGGGCTCGAAGCCATTGGGTATTGATACAGAGTTTTGGTGTATCAATACCGAGCAGCTACGGCGGCCAAGAGGAACCGTTCAAAGCTATTCGGTATTGATACTACCGAGGTGTTTCGTGGCAGATTTTTAGGGTGTTTTGAGATATTTTGTGAGAGAGAAAGGGTCTTGTATAAATACTTCATTATCTCACAAGTATCATGGGTAGGTAGAGTAGGTAGGACAACACTTTTAGATTCATTTCTTGTTGCTTACTCTTGCTATTGTTCTTCATTTTCTTAGTTAAATCTGCACTTTTTTTCTTTAGACAATTGTAGTTAGTTATTTTACTCTTAAGTAAAATTGTAGCTACGCTCATGATCTATCTTAATCTCTAGTTTAATTTGAATTCTATTATGTTTTCAATAATTAGCTTTGTAGATTCAATTTTTAGCATGAGTGAGTAGTTAATTAGGCTTGGTCATGGGGTGATTAGCACTCCATGACTTGAATTGATCATGCTTTTCTCAATAAATCCTCATATTTAGTTGGGAAATCAAGATAGTTCGTGTTTGTCTATCAAAACTTGGCGGTATTAACCTCTTTGATTATGCATAGACAAGAGCTAGCCTACTTGCCACGCATCGTTACTTGGAGCGATGTCATCTCTTGCATTTGCTTGATGAATACTAGAACTCTCTTGGTGTTTCGACTCCTTTTCTAGTAAATGGGCTTAATGATAAATCTTTCGGGTTGGTTGACACGTATTTCAACCCGAGTAATCCGAGAGAAAAGCTGATTGATTTGAGTTGTGGGTGTTGAAATCCCCTAGACCTAGCCGCTTAGTTTAAATCGTTTTTCAAAACACACCTTTATTGCACTTTTTCTCCATTTCAAACTATTTGTAACGACTCTGATTTTCAGGAAATAAATTTTTTGTTAAATATCGAAATTTTATTACTTTTCAAATTTCTTTTAATTTCTAATAATCCGTCATAATTAGATTTGAGGTGTTTAAAATTAAAACTCCTAACCATGGACAATCTAGTCCTTTTCCAAGGACAAATTTGCTTGAAAAAGCACTTGTATATTTTCCTAGTGAGTAAACTAATTCTTGAGAAAATTATATTTCTTGGCTAGAAATCCTACATGGCAAGTAGAATTAGTTTCCAAACCGATTAGTTGGAGGAACCAAACTACCACTTCTCCTAGTTACAATCTCCTAAGCCTAGATGAACCTTTTTGACCATCTTTGAGCCTTATGAACCCCTCTCAACCCTAATTGAACCTTTTAGACCTAGGGAGGTAATCATTATACTCCATGTCTAGTCATTTCAACCTTACTTGTCATCATTATTGGATAATAATTGTTAGGAAAATTTTTATCCCTTGGATAATAGACATTACAATTTGCCAATGAATATATAGATTTGAGAAGTCAAATCATGGACCATAGGAAGCCATCATTTTGCTTCCAAAAGAAGCAAACTTAGCCTTGCTATGCATACAACCCTAAGACTAATAGGCCTAAACCTAAGTTACCCACCAAAGTTACTTTCCTAGATTCTCTAAGTACTTATATATGCATATATAAGTATATATACCTCATAGCCTACTATATACATGCCTATATGACCTTGTATGCTTTCTTGGAAAGTCTTAATCATTTTCTTTTCATTGAGTTGTCACTTGAAAGCCTTGTCACTCATCACCTCCTTTTCCTAGACCTAATAAGACTACTTGGTACCTAAGGGCGTGTTTGATTGTAGATTTCGTTTTGGGGGGATTCGTAATGAGGTGAGATTAGGATTGAGATTGAGAATGAGGTGGGATTATTAATGAGGGGATGAATCATTTATTCATGTTTGTTTTGCACAGGATTGGGATTGGGATTGAGAATGAGGTGAGATTGTAAATAACATGTTTGTTTTGGCTAGGATTAGTGATAAGCACCCGATAATGTAATGAAGGGTGTGCTAGTTATCTAGTTTTAGTTAATTTAATCGTTATTTAGTTGTTTTTAAAGTGCCTTTGCTCGTAAGGTAGTTGAATGTCATTTTGTAGGAAAAACCATTTAATAACAGGAGTTTTAAGGCCGAAGGCATGTCACGAGACGTAGGCGACCCGACGGCTCACCAAGGCAAGGCATGGCCAAGGCAGAGGGCTTCGGAGTGCAAGAATCAAGTGCTGAACTTAATAGCCTCAGCATCGGTAGAGAGTTTCAAGTTCAATCGATACGAAAGTACCTAAAAGCTTTTGCACCAGCTCACTACCTAGCTCGGCATCGATGGGAAGTCCCAAGTTCTATCGGTACCGAGCACCTTATCTTAGCAGTGTAAGCCCTTCGCCATCGGTACCGAGAGCCTTAGGAGCAGATTTTGGAAGCATCTCGTGGAATATTCTGTGCACGAACCTCGGAGTATAAAAGCTTGTGATGTCATTTTGTACAAACAAGTAGAATAGACGTAATTGCATACTTTTTAGATCTAGCTTAGATTCAATTTGCTTTTTGAATTGTTCTTCATTTTCCAGCACTTAATATTTAATTTTCTGCCTTAATTAGATTTGTTTTGGTATTTTTGTCTTCATTAAAGTTGTAGCTACTTTCCCGATCTATCGGTTAATCCAATTTTCTTCTAGTGTTGCTCTTTAATTATGTTAGCTAGATTTTTGCTTACTTTTATCTCTTTAGATATGTGTGAGTAGTTTTCCAAGGTTAGGTCATGGGATGATTAGCACCTCATGGCTCGAGTAAAATTGCATTTTTTCACCAATAAAGTTTTAATCTTTGGTTCGAAAATTGATGTGGGGTTCGGGTTTATTTATCAAATTGCTAAGGTGTTAACCTCTTTGATCATATGTAGGTAGAGCATCGCCTACTTACCACACATGATGCTTGGAGCTCTGTCGCACGAGGTGTTTGCTAAATGAATTCTAGAGCTAGCTTGGTAAACGAACCATTCTATCTTCCGGCTTAGGAACCTTAATTGAGTATCTTAAACCGCGTAATTGGGTGAAAAGTGTGAATTTACTCGAGTTGTGGGTGTTAGTAATTCCTAGACCTAACCTACTTTTTTTTTATCCTAGTTTATTTCCGTTTTAATTTGGCCTTTTTAATTTCCACCGCTTAAAGTAAAACAAAGTTGGCTGCCTACAGGCTGAAAACCCGGGCTTACATCTACAAATCCAGCAAAGCCGTATAATTATTCCCTTGGGTACGATCCTGATCTTCCGGATTATTATGCATCAATTGGATGCTTATACCCTACGCTTGGGGTGATCTTATTTGATATATCGACGAACGAAGCAATTAGGATTGGGATTGGGATTGAGGTGGGTTTTTAAACTGGTCTTGCTCAATCCCATAGGGATGGGATTCATAGTAACACCCCCCCCCCCCCGCCATGGTATTGCTAATACCCCCATTTTGGGGGATTAACAGTCCCATGGGATAACTAATCCCCCTACACAAATGCCAACCAAACAAAGGATTAACAGTCCTATCACCTTCTCAATCCCAATCCCTCCCTTCAAGAGGGTTATCAAACACTCCCAAGGGTACATGTATCATATATATATATATATATATAAGATATAAGTACACGGTACAAGAGAGAGAGAGAGAGAGAGAGAGAGAGAGAGAGAGAGAGAGAGAGAATTGCCGAGAGGCAAGAGAGAGTGTGTGGTGTGTGCTTGTGTCTTTGTTCACTTCTGCAAGTCACCTTTAGCCCATAAGCCTAATATCTACTTGACAACCCATTTCTAGGCATTTTTGAACACAATCCTAGCCATCATTTTATTCTTTCTTGCAAGCAACCTCTCTTAGGACAAAACAAGCCAAAAACCCTTCATGATAACCTAGGTTATGGCCTAAAATGGAAGTGACAATACTTGTTATGCTTGAAATGCTTGATTTGACCAAACAATGGAGCAAAATCCATGAGAAAGGAGAGAGAGGGGGGCTGGCCAAATGAGGGAGAAGGAGAGCCAAAATTTTGCTATAAATAGGACCCCTCACTTACCATTCAACTCACACCTTCAAGCCTTCAACTTCTCTCTCTGGAAATCCTTGTGTTCTTACTTTGTTCTTCTTGTTCTTGAGTTCTTCCTAAATTCTTCAAGAAACTCATCCTAGGCCATCACTAAACCACCACTCGACCACCCTTTAGATTCAAAATGTTTAGCAGTTTAGTCAAGAACTAGTTTCGAGAGAAACATTTCTCTTTCGAAGCTACCGTAGGAAGTTACTCCATCCGATAGCCGACTTACTTTCCGTAGCCGCCCTACCCCAAGAAGAACGGTAGGATTTTCTACTCTTTACTCTAAGTATAAATTGAAGCTTATGTATTGTTTGTATAATTTGAAAAGCATGAAGAAAGATAGCTAGTATACTTATTTTGCTAAAGGATATATGAGCATGTTGAATAATCAACTTTTACTCCAATAAACATATGTTGTTTTGAACTTCCCACGAAGAAAGAAAGAATGGATTTTAAAAGAAAAGAAATTATCGCTTGATCAAAATGAAAGTATTCGTATTTTGATCTTAAGGATGGTTATGAGAATGCATATGTGATTACTAGAATTACTTGTTTGATGTGCGATAAATCATAAGTGATTTTCACTTCAAAGGCGTCTGTACATGTGGCATCATGCTTTAAGTGTGACTTGAGCATGATTAATAACATAGAGTTGGATGATCTTGCTAGTTTAGTTTCAAGATTACAATGAATGATTTATGTGTATGTACGTGAAAAGTCCTACCGCGGAGTCTTTGCATGAGAACGAGACATAGAAAACGAGAGAGTAGAAACATGACACTTAGGGTGTTGATAATGAAAGGTGTGTTTTGAAAAGAAATGTTTTGAAAATCACAATTTGGCCGGACATGGTAGCCCATTGTGTGGTGTGTGTGCGCGCGCCAATGGGAACTCGGGACGGCGGAATAATTGTGAGGATACCCGGGAGACCGGAACAGCGGAACCAAGGTTGGGTGTGTAGTTTAGTTATCCGCGGAGAGGAGCCAATGCAAAGTTTTGTGTGCCAATGGGAACCCGGTTCGGCAGAACCATTGTGAGGATACTCGGGAGACCGGAACGGCGGAACCAAGGTTGGGTGTGTTAAAAACGATTTTGGAAATGTTGATTTGGTAAATGAAAGGTGAAACCAGTGACACGGTTCGCGAAATATCACGTAGGAGAAATTCAGAAAAATCATGGACACCAACATTAGTTTGGATAGTGAATATGGATGTGCCATTGCTAACTGTTTTGTCAAATATGCATGCAACTATGTGGAAATCGTTAATTTTGTGACCTATTGTTGGTAAGTAAAGGTTAGTGGGTATAGATTATTCTATTGAGTTTTTGTAACTTATGGTGTTACCTATGGTAACCCTAACATATTATATTGGTGGCGACGCTTGTATAATGTGTCAGACCTTGTAGATGAACATGGTGAACTCTACACCTTGGAAGCTGAGGAGCTGGCTAGGATGGAGGAACAGGCGGAACATTAGATAGGAACCCTAGTTTTCCTTCCGTATTTTAATAAAGTACTCTTGTGAGAGTTATGATGTAATAATGAGTCAGACTCCATTTCAGTTTTCAATAAAAATGTTTATTTAACGTTCCTAAAATTAGGGGCGTTACACTATTCCTAAAGTTAGCCGTCTCAAGGCCACAAAACTTGCTTCTACAAATCCCATTGAGCCATAATAATGTTCTCTTAGGTACGATCTCGGACTTCATGATTATTATGCTTCAAGTGACGTTTTAGGCTTTTAGCCCTACACTTGGGGTGATCATATATTTTGATATATCAACGACGAAGCATTTTCCCTCTCATTTATCTCCTTTCCCTCGGCAAATCCCTCAAAAATCTAACATCCAAACATAGCTAGCTAAAAGATATGAGTAGTTGTTTCTGTATTCAAGTAACACTGAACCCTTTAATAACTGCTAAAAGAATATGAGAAGAATTTCAAAAATACAACGAACACAAGTAATCTGGATCCTGTATTGGACAGAAGCGCGGTTCCTTGAAGACCTTCCGGTTCTTTTTGCAGTGAATGTGATTAGTGGGTTTTTGCCACATAGCAAGCTCACCCTTCTGCAACAATTTCTTCCAGCACATTCTTCTTGCTATACTCTCAATCACATCTTGTTCAACTTTTAGATCTTCTTTTGTTCTCCGCCACCCCTTCCAGTGTCTCTCCCAGTTTATTGGTGGGCCTGATAAAATCCAGTACCCACCGGGGCGTAAGATCCGGTCAAGTTCAATTAAGTAAGCTCCATCTGCTCAATCATAATGCAAAACTAAGCGACAATTCAAACAAAGTATTTGATTTTATGTTGATGTTTATCATTTTTAGTTCATCATAGAAAGGTACAGGGTGAAAAGATAGAAATATTCAACTAACTGAAGGAAACTCCAAGAAATTAATGATTCGCGTACAACTATGCATGTAAACTTGGCTTCTCTCAAAAGCACATGATAATTTAAATTTTAAATGTGACGTTCGTAGATAGCTTGAACTCTATATATAGGTACATGGTACCATGTCTTAAGGACTAAAGGAAATCGGATGACCTCAGGAGTGAAGGTTGTCACAGTTGAAGGGAAACCCAATTATGAAGTCAACATCTTATACTTGGTGTGGAGGCAAGGCCCAAGTTGCTCGGGATCAAAGGAGGATCATGGAATGGAGTCTTGAACTCAAGGGATCGTCTGATGGTCTGAACTGAAGGTTAACCCTCATCGAGAGAGGGGTAGGTTCACTTACTAAAGTTTAACCCTCATCATGATTCGTATCATATAATCATCCTACACACTGAAACCTTGGACGTAGTCAGCACTTGCCTACCACTTGACACCTATGTGGCGGTCCCATGATATGAAGCCCCACATATCACTGATCTATGACCAGTAGACCCTAAGGCCTAGGGATTGGCCTAGACCCTAACTGTTCACTACCTACTGTCTAACTCCTCAGGGTCTTCCACCTGGCCTTCCCTTGGGGGCTCGCCACGTGTCCTTCATCTAGCCACTCTTCAACCTATAAATGGTAAAAAATGTGTGCTTACTTTTTTGAGTTTTTTTCTTTTCTTTCTTGTCTTCATTTTTTGCCAACATTATTTTCTTGCTAATTGAACGCACCCGTAGAGAACCGAGAAGAAGAAGAAGAAATGAAACAGCAAAAGGAGTAATTAGATTACCATTCAGGCCCCAAGGAATGAGGCAGCGAGAACAATGAGCCATATCAAAAGCTCTAGAAGCATAAGGTAACCGGATGGATGCAAGCACTCCAATCACGGCCGGAACTCCACGTTCAAGAGCAAATTGCACTTGAGCTTCATGTGAGTCTCTTGGTGCAAATGACATTGTTAAGATGTTCCTAGACAAAAGGTATGCTCCCCAACTTGCTACCTACAAAATTTAAAGTTGTTTTTTTCAAAAAAAAATCACCTGATCATGATTTTCTCACGTAAGAAAGAACCAAGTTAATGTACTAGTTCTGAATTAGAGCATTTTAAGTTTTGCCTATTTAAAATATCCTTGTTTTAATCACTTAAGCATCATTAAGAATCACTTAAGCATCATTAAGATCATATATATACAAGCCAAGAGACATTCGGCATAACAACATCAGGATTCAGGAGTGCACTTAGGTGTTGGGAGAAAGCAAAGGCACAAGTTCAACAGGGAAGTCTAACGCCAAAAAAAAGAAACAGCAAACTTGAACTGAATTTTAATTGGAGTTTTACTTTCCCAATTAAGTAGAATTAGATAAATATAGTGATCTAGAAGTTGATATTTGGTAAAGGATTTTGATGCAGAATTACGTGATCTTTCGTGCTTTCCTCCTTTCAAAAAGGGAAAAATAAAATCTATTTTTTACTAATTTTTTTAAAAGTTTTTGTCAATTTTTTTTGAATTTATGTACGAAAAATCATGAAATATGGACAAAGACAACAATTTTGCCCATAATATCTGTCAGCATTATTGTGCATGTATTTACTATTTACTATGGCAACGTTCTCGTAAACTTTTTGTCTAAATTTTTTTCTGATACTTTTTATTTTCATAATTTTTTGTTAAGCTTTTTGTCGTAATTTTTGAAATTAATTATTCATCTTGACGAGAGGAATAAAAAAAATATAAAAATGTAGGTCAATGATAGAAATTTTTTTTCATATAAGATGATACTTTAAACTAAAAGACCGTTGTTTGGCATTTTTTTGTCTTTAGTGATTTTTTTTCCTTTTAATCATATTTTTGTATTTGTTAGACTTCCATGGATGATTAACCAAAAAAATATAACGCAAATTTAACAAAAATTCAAAAAAACAAGAAAAAAAAAATACACCAAACAAAAAAAATGAAGGAAAAATTTACAGGAGTGGATCACATGGTTTTTCTTCTCCTATAGGCTAATCTTCCCTCCTCACTCTGTTAAAAAGAAAGAAAAACTATTCAGCAAAAATTCTTCTCCCATCACATGGTTTTCCTCTTCTTCCAACAAGTAGTTGACAAAAGTCAAATTTCAGAACCCAATAAACAATTCATTAAGACGATCCCTACACCAATTTCCGAACCCACTAAAAGCACACTACTTCATGCCCAAAATATCAACCTCAAACATCTATACATATACATATACTCTCTCCCCATCTAGTAACATTTAATTATCCCTCCTTCTATTCTAACCAAATAAAAAATGAATTATATTTTTAAATCGATAATAAATTTTATATATATGATGGATCTTTGATAGAGCACAATTAATTTTATTAGACAATGTTTTCAAAATCTCATAAAACATTATATATTACTCATTTTGTCCTATTTTCATTATCCATTTTGAATTGCGCGTCATTTTTTAATTACTTATATATTTCGATCTATAATATTTTTCATAATTTTGAAAACTTTATTTTATAGAATTAATATAAACAAGATTCATATTGCATATTTTTTAAAATCCACACTAAAAGATATAGACAAGACATAAAGAGACAAACAGAATAATAAACAATGGAAATGGGACGGAGGGAGTACAAGATATAAACATGTGAAAAATGGCACGAACTCTAAAAAAGAACTATATAGTGAAAATGAAAGGAGTAATAATTTTAGGGCAAATTTTCATAGTCGTCCCTCTAGTTTTATGGCTGTCTCAATTTCGTCCCTCTAGTTTCAATTGTCTCAATTTCATCTCCGTAGTTTGTTTTACGTTCCAAATTGGTAAAATCGTTAACGCCGTTAATGAAACTAACAGAAAAATATAATTAAAAAATTAAGTGCTCCAATTTTCAATCCGATTAAACTGATGCGAAGATCTTATTTTTTGGATCATTTTATCCTAAATGGTCGTAGTGAATTTGGCTCTAAGGTCTTTCAACGAGCACCCGAAGACTTCTTATTTAGTTTCAAGGCTCTCTTAGGGTGCTCATTGAAAACCTTAGAGCCAAAAATCCATTATGACCATTTAAGATAAAATGATCAGAAAAATAAGATCTTCACACCGGTTCAAACGGATTGAAAATTGGAACACTTAATTTTTTACACCGTTTATATATTAAAAAATATAGTTAAAAAATTAAGTATTCCAATTTTTAATCTGTTTGAACCGGTACGAAGATAAGATGATAACGGTATTGAAAATTTTTAATCTCTTTTTGAGTTGTAAAGAGAACACAACATTAATTTTTTTAATCATATTTTTCTATTAGTTTCATTAACGGTGTTAGCGATTTTATCAATTTGAAACGTAAAACAAATTATAGGGACGAAATTGAGATAATTGAAACTCGAAGGACGAAATTAAGATAACCGTAAAACTAGAGGGATGACTACGAAAATTTGCCCATATTTTTATGATGCATGGTGTACTAGGTCAATTTTGCACCTATCTACAGTAGCCCCTACAACGGCAGGCTAACCCCTTTAATTATGAAATTCACGTATACATCCTTACATTAATATGTGTATATATGCATTAGTTTTTGAAGTTCACACATGCATAGAGTAGTATAATAATAATAATAATAATAATAATAATAATAATAATAATAATAATAATAATATATTCTATCTGTTCCATATTGAGAGTCTACTAGGAAAAATCGTGTTATTTTTCAAATTAAAAAATCAACTATTTTCTTGTATAATTTTTAAATTTTTTTTATACCAAATTGAAGTACTAATCAATATCTTTAATATGGTGCAAAAGATTTTGAAAAATTATATACGAAAATAGTTGATTTTTTCATTTAAAAAATGACAAAATATAGAAAGTAAGACTTTCAATATAAAAAAGAAAGAGTATATTTTTAAAAATGATAAGATTTAACAAGTACGTGGTAAACATTGAACGTACCCCACAGCCGGTATCAATGGCTGTCCTCACCGACCCGTCTCTGAGATTAATGAACCTCCCAATCTCATCAATATACGCATCCACCGGATCCGGATCTCCTGTCCTAATTTATCTGTACCACTCCCCTGTCCCAGTCCTCTAAACGCACCACGTGTCCACTTCCCCTGTCCAACTAACGGAGCTACTTGCCCAGTTACTCTAAATTCTTTCCTATTCTTTTTTAGGTTCTCCACTTCTCCAGTCCAAAATACTCCTCCCCTGTCCTACTCCTTTGTTTTACATTAGTTTTGCATAATGTTTTTCTCTGTGCACTACTCCTACTATAAACATAGTATAAACACATTAAGATCAAAAAAACATAGAATTTGAAAAATCAATGTGATAAGTTAGATTTTTTTTTAATCAAAGTATATTCCATTAAAATGCAGAACGGCACTTACAGCGATTTCATCCGAAAATAGTGACAAGAAAAAACGACACCAACCCATCACAGAGAAATAACACATGAAAAGCAACAATCTGTCCATTTTTTTAATCGAAGTATATTCCATTAATTTGCCAAACCGCACTTACGGCAATTCCATCCGAAAATAGTGGTAAGGAAAAAAAAACACCAACCCATCACAGAGAAATTGCACATGAAAAGCCAACAATCTATCGATTCTTTCTAATCAAAGTATATTCCATTAATATGCCAAACGGCACTTACAACGATTCCATCCGAAAATAGTAGCAAGAAAAAACAACACTAACCCATCACAAAGAAATTACACATGAAAAGCCAACAATCTGTCCATCGAGCCGCCTCTGGAAAAATGTCAGCTGGATTGGTAAGTTGCTTTTTAGTTCGATTTTCATTACTCTGAATCTTCTTAGTTCGATTCTTCCTCTGCTCCCTCACTCACAGAATCCAACACCTGAATTTGACGGATGCGATGATGATAGCTATGAAATGTGCCGAGCCTATGTCCTTCCCAATCTGTCTTCTTGCTTCCTCATGCAAGTAACATGCCTGAGGCCCAAGGTATGCACAAATTTATGAACCCAACGAATCATTTGCAACATACGTGGGAAGGTTAATGGCCCTCTGCTTCGGTCAGTAACACAAGGCTAGGGAAATAATATGGTGGATTTCTTTGACTCAAACTAAAA
>BPLS01000498.1:2212758-2236378 GCA_019656275.1 Rhododendron kiyosumense | reverse complement strand
ACGTTAAGATTACAGATACCCGTTGATTAAAACAAATTACTAACAATCTCCCACTTAATCAACATCTTAACTTGAGACTATCCGCTTAACTTATTCGATATGTCGGATACAAATATCCACCTGCAGGGTTTAACATAATCGAAACTTATAAGCTTACTCAAGGGGTATCATCAATCCCTATTGGGACGCGGATTCCATCAATAATTAATAGTTGT
The DNA here is from genome assembly GCA_019656275.1 of Rhododendron kiyosumense. Taxonomy (NCBI): domain Eukaryota; kingdom Viridiplantae; phylum Streptophyta; class Magnoliopsida; order Ericales; family Ericaceae; genus Rhododendron; species Rhododendron kiyosumense. The sequence goes on along the minus strand of BPLS01000498.1, from coordinate 2,236,163 downwards.
CATATACATAATGTTGCGACCCAACCCACCGAGACTATTGACCGTATAAAGATCTCACTCTTTAATGAATCAAAATCAACAACATTAAATATACACCTCTAATAATTATTTTTGGATTAAGAGCATAAGCATTCATAATAACCATGAGGTTCCAATTGTCTTATAAAGTTAGTATAAAGACAATTACCGCAATGCGGTCCCAGTTCAATACACACAAAGTGTACTAGCACAATGAGTCAGAACTAGACCGTTGCCTATAGTCAAGACAGACCTACTAAACATTGTACTACAGTCCTACCAATGGAGTGTCCAGTTCCATCTAAGACTGCGAACCATATCTTATATTTCACAAGAACTGATGATCTAATCTTCTGTGTGTAAGCCGAACTCTACACACCAGATCATCTACTTTGTAAAATAAAAGACACATGCACAACATACAATAGTATTATGCAAACATTGCCCATAAAAGATTCTCATCAAAATTGGATAAAACTGATTAATATATAGCAATCAAATATTAATCTATTACACAAAAGTATAACTTTTAGTATAATTTTCTGACAAACTCCCACTAAGACTCAAAACTATGCTGCCACGCATCTCACTTCCATTCCCTTTACATGACTATCAAAAGTCTTAGCCGGTAAGCTCTTCGTAAAAGGGTTTGCCAGGTTGTTTGCCGATACAATCTTGGTCACAGCAACATCACCTCTCTGAACGATCTCTCGAAACAGGTGATACTTACGCTCGACGTGTTTTCCTTCTTATGAGTCAATGGCTCCTTAGAATTAGCAATTCCACCACTATTGTCACAATAGATGTAAAAGCTAATTGCACTAAAGGAATCACTTCTAGATCCATCAAGAAGTTTCTAAGCCAAAACGGCCTCTTTGGCTGCTTAAGAAGCTACCACATACTCGGCCTCCATGGTGGAATCAATCAATGCACGATTGCTTGATACTCCTCCAACTTATGGCTCCACCTCCTAAGGTAAACACATATCCCGAGGTAGACTTTCTGGAATCCTTATTTGACATAAAGTTTAAGTCAGTGTACCCATGAGGTACCAAACTATCTGACCGGAACACCAACATATGATCTCTAGTTCTTTTCAGCTACTTGAGTATATGTTTCATTGCAGTCCAATGCTCTTACACTGGATTACACTGAAATATACTAACCATGCTAACAGCAAAGCAAATATCAGGTCTAGTATACAGCATAGTATACATGAGGCTTCCTACTGCCAAGGCATAAGGAACTGCCTTCATCTTTTCCATCTCCTCAGGTGTCTTACGACACTGATCCTTGGATAGGTTGATTCCATATCTAAAAAGGAAGGAACCCTTTCTTGGAATCCTGCATGCTAAAACGAGCAAGGATCTCATCGATATAAGTAGGCTTATGATAAGCCCAACATCCTATACTTACGATCTCACATAAGTTTAATCCCAAGGATGTGACCGGCTTCTCTCAAGTCTTTCATATCGAATAGGCTAGATAGTCACACCTTTATCGAAGATAACATTCCTACATCGTTTCCGATTAACAGAATATCATCTACGTATAGTACCAAAAATACCACCACTTTTCCGTTGTGCTTCTTGTACACACATGACTTATCCGGACATTAATCAAAACCAAGAAAACCTGATTGCTTGATCAAAACGGATATTCCAAGATCTAGATGCTTGCTTGAATCCATGAATAGACTCCTTAAGCTTGCACAACATGTGCTCTTGACCATTTACTATGAACCCATCTGATTCCATTATGTGGATGCAGATTTCACAGCCCTTTGTCAAAATTCAGCATCTTTATCTTTTAGTTCCTCATTGTAGTTGCAAGGTTCAGCATGTTGTTCTTCAAGGATCATATCATAAGATTCTCCCAAAAACATATACCGATTGGGTGGGACAACGACCCTCCCACTACGATGAGGTACCAGTGTGTCAACAACTCTTTCTTGCAGTGTAACCTCTGGTTCTATTGGTGTTGAAGAAGTCTTTATCGGTCCATCTCCTCTCAATTTCTTTAGAACAATCTTACTTCTGGGCTTATGGTCTATTTCATAGTCCTTCACTAAGTATCGAGCATTGGTGCTAACAATGACCTTCTGATTCTTAGGACTATAAAATAATCCACATTTCGTTCCTCTAAGGTACCCCACAAACAGACAAACTTATGTCCTTGATTCCAATTTATCTGCGTTCCCATTTAGCAAATGTGCTGAACTACCCCAAACCCGAACATGTTGCAGACTAGATTTGCGCCCAGTCCACAGTTCTATGGGTGTAGATTGTACTGACTTAGATGGTACCAAGTTAAGAATGTGCATTACTGTTTCTAGTGCATATCCCCAAAATGAAATTGGTAAATCTGAATAACTCATCATTGATCTCACCTTATCTATAAGAGTCGTATTCCTTCTTTCTGCTAAACCATTTTGACGTGGATACTTGGTGTTGAAAACTGGGATGTAATCCCTTCAGCTAACAAGTACTCCCTAACTCTCCCAAGAGGTATTTGCCACCACGATCAAATCGCAGTGTCTTACGACATTTACCTCGATGCTTCACCGTTTTCGCCCTATACTCCTTGAATTTCTCAAAGCATTCAGACTTATGGTGCATCAAATAAATGTAAATATTGAGTAATTATCAATCAAAGTGATGAAATACTCAAAACCACCTCTTGCTTGGACATTCAATGGTTCACACAAATCAGAATGAACCAATTTCAATGGCTCTTTGGCTCTATAACATTTTACTGATAAAAAAGTCTTTTGGTCATCTTACCTTCTAAATAGGATTCACAGACTAGAAATTCCTCAACTTCCAATGAATCTAATGGTCCACCCCTGACTAGTCTAAAAATTCTATTCAGATTAATATGACCAATGCATAAATGCCAAAGATACATTTGGTTCAATTTAGAAGGCTCATTTCTCTTACAAGACATATCATTAGTGTTCTTCAATTTATGCAGTTGCACTGTAGAAAATATAGGATTAATAAAGTAGAGATTATCCACCAATGAACCAGAATAGATAAAACGTTTATTTAACTTAATAACCACAAAGTTACTAAAATAAACCAAATATCCATCTTTAATCAATTTAGAAACTGAAACCCAAGTTTCTTCTAAGTATGATAATATAAAGACAATCTCTTAAAATTAAACTCCTATTATTACTAAAATGTAAAATAACATTTCTTACTACAACTGCTACCACTCTCGTAGCATTACCCATGTGTAGATAAATCTCTCAATCACTGAGTCTTCTGGTTTCCTAGAACCCATGCAATAAATTGCAAATATGATTAGTAGTTCACGTATCTACACACCAGGTACTGGCAGATGACACCACTAAACATAATTTAATGACTAGCGAAAAGATGTATCTTGATTATTCCCTTTATTGAGAGAGAACAGATCTACATTCATTCTTCCAATGTTCTTGATACTTGTAGTGAAAACACTTGCCCGCAGGCTTTTTCACTCTACCTTGAGGCGCATAAACTGCCTCCATAACCTTTTTTCTGAGACTTGTTCTGCTTCTTCTTGCCTTTCAGCTTAGAAGTAGAAACCTTCTTTGCCACTAACACTGATGGTGGTTTCTTCACAACCAAAAGACCCTCAACTGCTTGGAGCTCCTTAAGAAATTTCGCCAAAGATAAATACATTTTGTTCATATAATAGTTTAGGCGAAATTACTTACAACTCTCAGACTGCAGTGATTAAGAACAAAATCGATCTGGGTTTTCCTATCAATTTCAGCTCCAAGGATCTCTAGTTCAGTAAGAAGAGCTATCATTTTCAGAACATGATCCTTAATTGGGATCCTTTCAACATGGGTGATACTCACCAATTTTTTATAAAATTTTACTTTCTGTTCTGTGGCATTCTCATCAGATTTAGGAGGGCACACCTTAGACAGCACAAAATTGTGCCCTTCAGCAATTAGCACAATATCCAAGTTCCTTTTTCAGTCAATATAATTCGATCCGGCAAGTTTATTTTCTTTGAGAATAATGAAAAGTGGATTGAAAAAACCCATTTTTAAATCTGAGAATCACATAACAACAATTATGAAGGACAATAAAAACTTTGAATTTCATTTTAATATTGGTTCCCTCAACCATATGTTAAAAGAAAAACATTGGCAACCCTACACACCGTGAAGAGTATGCCTCGATAGGAAGGTCGTCTACTCTTCATCATTCATGTCGATAGGCACAACCTTTTAATTTTACTATCTAGACACTATACCGTGCCAAGCAAAATTAAATAGCCAATATAGCTTCGGTCCTATAAATAATAATAGTGACTCAGATGGTGAGGATATTATTATTTATAGCTAAGTGTATACCATTACCTAGCCCCATGACCCATTGTTCCGTTATGAATTACCTCAGATGGTGAAGTAATTCACACAATAATTATCATAGACCTATCCTTTAAGGAAGTTTCACTACAAGAAATTTTGCTTTTCCCGGCATTTTATAAATGCCGCTAAAAGTTAAAAAAATGCCGGTAAAGAGTATTACCGGCATTTGTTAGGTATTACCGGCATTTATTACATATGCCGTCTAGGAGAGTGTCGGTAAAAGTACAAATGCCGGGAAAGGTCTCTATAAATGCCGGGAATAGTGTACTCATTTGCGGCATTTGTACAAATGCCGGGAAAAACTATAACATATAAGACAAAATGCCACATGGGCGCCACATGTCCGCCACGTAGCCCCCACGTGTCCGCCACGTAGCCCCCACGTGTCCGCCACGTGGTGCTTATTTGTCGCCCGCGTGTCCGCCACGTGGCACGCAAATTTTGTGGGGAAATTGTCCTCCCCAAGATTCGAACTCAAGACCTTCGGCTCGCGCGCGTGGGGGACTACCATCTATGCTAGCCACCATATTGAGTCCCCTTGCACAAAGAAAAATATTTATATTATGCGGAGAGTATTCCCGGCATTTTTTTCAACAAATGCCGGTAATAGTTTAACGGTATTATTTTGGCGGAAAAAATCGACTTTTGCCGGCATTTTTTTAAACAAATGCCGGTAATAATTATTTTTTTCCGGCATTTCAAGAAATGCCGGTAATAATGGCTTTTCCGGCATTAAGTAAAATGCCGGTAATAAAAATGCCGGGAATGACCACTTTTCTTGTAGTGTTTGTACCAATGAAGCCATAATTAATTTTGCCTGATAGGGGGGAATGTTCTAAAACCATCACATAAAATTAATTACATCATCTACATACTAGTAATGGAGACCGTGGGATTTATAAAAAATAAACTCCCTCTCCCACTTAGTTATTTAAAAAAAAATTGTGAGGGTTATCAAAATTTTCGAGTTTGCAAAACTGCGATCTAGGTCAAAGCCAATTATCACCATGTTGTCCCAATATGGTAAACTATCACATATGCAAACAATATGGAAACACAAATAGTAAGGAAACACAAGATAAAGAATCCAGCTATTATGGTTAAAGATGCAATCTTGAGCAATAAGGAATCCTTCCAAACTTGAAATCCTTAAGTAATAAGGAGTCTTTCCAAACTTGAAATCCTTAAGCAATTTTTCCAAACTTGAAATCCTTTAACTATACTTGTGTAGAAGGTTTAGATACTTTGAATCAATTAAGGAAACCAAAATCCAACCGTGCTTAAGCAAGAAAATTCGGATTTGACATATTCCCGCGTAAACTGCACAGCTTTCAGTATTTTGGCCATATCTTCCTCATCCGATCTCCAAATGAAGTGATTCAACTTGGGTTGGATTCCAAATTCAATTATCTACAACTTTTGTGAAGAACATATTTCCTAATTCCAACGTTTACTGGGTCGAAACAGCCCTGCAATCAGACCCTACGAATCTGGAAAAAAACAGTTGCAAGCCAAATAACTTGTATCTTTTGTATCTTCCATCTTCGATCTCCGAATAACCGTCAAATGCTATTACAATCGAAGAAACATACAAACATTGATCTTATGCCTCCATTGGAGTTAACATGCTACGTTAATTATTACAACCATGAAAAATAATCGTGGCACCCAATAAATAACACATGCTACGTTAATTATTACAACCATGAAAAATAATCGTGGTACCCAATAAATAACAATAACCACGAAAAAATTATCGTGGGATCCAATCACAAAATCAACCAAAAATCATGTGACCATAATAGCTGGATAAGAACGCTGCAAAACAGAGTTAGCATACTTCTACGTTCTACCATCTATAACTAACGGACAACATGGCCTGTTTAATCCATACGCGTGATTACAGCCGGCTCTGATACCACTGTTGGAAAACCGAATCTCCAAGACTCAGTAATGACGCGTATAGATTAGACAACAAAAATAAAAACCCTACAAGGCGGAATTAGGGTTTTACCACAACTCCCTGCGACACGAACGCTGGTTGAACTTGTTATATCACGTCTTGCTATAAACCACGAATACTGCTCGACCGTACCTTACGATCTTCTACCGTATTCCCCACACGTCTAGAACACGAAACGAGTGTGGACTCTTTCGTGATCTGTTTGCTCTCTCTAAGCCTGCCTCTATTTTCTGAATAATAGAAAAACATCAATCTGACCTAGAGAGCATAACGTATATATATAGGGCTACGATAGGGACCTAAGGAGTAATAAGTCAGGGCTCCCAGTGTAAATAAGAAAACCTAATCCCACCAGAATTCTACTTCTTATTTCACTAATTATAATTCACCCCACTATAGAATTATAATTGCACTCCCGTCCTTATCTCAATTATATTACGAGCTCCATGATATTAAATACTAATTAATTTCCCCACGTTAAGATTACAGATACCCGTTGATTAAAACAAATTACTAACAATGGCGTGGAAGGTTGGAGAAAAACCTCATTGAGACTTCCAGAGAGAGAGAGAGAGAGAGAGAGAGAGAGAGAGAGAGAGAGAGAGGATGGGGTTGATGTGTTTCTTTTTAATGGGATGGGTTTGCTTTGGTGGTTCATGGTTGTTAATGATCTCTGTTTTAGGAATCAGTGTTCACAAATAGAGATACCCGGCACTGAAAAATTACAGTGAAGGATCTGATCGGATAGCACAGATTCAAAGGAATTGATAGAACAGAAAATCTTACTCCCTCCGTCCCAAATTCTTTGTTCGGTCCGCAAAACGGAATGTTAAAAATAATGCCAAAACGGAATGTTAAAAATAATGCAATTTTTTCAAGAAAAAATTCAAATTTTTTTCACAAATTAAAAATACCCATTGATATCTAGTAAATTGTTGAAGTTTTTTTATTTTTTCTTGCAAATATTGAATTATTTTTAACACTCCGTTTTGCGGACCAAACAAAGAATTTGGGACAAAGAGAGTATTTGTAGATGATTCCATAAAGAAAGCTTTATGGAGGTCAATAACGTTTAAAGTATTTTTGGACGGTTCAGATTGAAAATCAATTATGACTGATAATAATTAATTGTGACCAGTCATAATTGAGAACGAATCTTAGCCATTAATTATTCGAATGGATGATTGAAATTGCGTCACTATGTGAACAGGTCTCCGTTAATAACTCTTGAGAGTAATGGCGTACTAGTAAACTATATAGCGCTTCTTATAGAGCTCACTGTTTTTGAGGCGATGGACTTTCAGTCTGCTATGGAAGACTCTTTCCCAACGAGATTATATATTCGGGAAACAATAGGTTTATTTTTATAATTTGAAACGTTCATTTTATAGGGTTCACGCAGTAGTATATCGGACATCTACATAATGAGGGAGGAGGATTTTTGAATCTTATGTTTATATAAATCCTAACCATTGATTTGCACTATAAATTTTACGGCTCTTCCCCTTTCTCTCAAACAATAGTAATTGCACAATTGTCATTATAGATCTTACGTTCAAAATTCATATCTCACTCTCTCCTCCTCCTCCTTCTCTTCTCTCTCTCTCTCTCTCTCTCTCTCTCTCTCTCCCTCTCTCCATTTTTTTCTCTATTTAAATGACTATTTTGATTGCAAAGCTCTCCACATTGTCCAATTTGTAATAAGATTGTCTACTTTTAGGTCGAGATTTAATTTTATAATGATTCCCTCCGCTCAAACCAAAATAAATAAATAAATAATAATAACCAAACGTTTCATATTCTCTCTCTGTGTGTGCTATTTTGATATTTTGAATGATCCCTCGATATTACATGAACATGTTGATACTTTGTTCATAATTACAGTATTGATTTGCATGTGTGTTGATTGTTCGATTCGTATCTTTGGGCATGAGTATGCACTAGCTAAAAGAACTCTGTTTGAACCTAATTTAAAAAAAAATTATTTCCGTGTAAATCAATTTTGTTAGCTGGAGTGGTTAATATATAATTTCATAATTTATTTTAATTGTGTTCAAAATGCGTTGCGCCGTGTTGCAAACCCTAGTCAATAGATATATCAAAAGTTAAATTTTAGTTTATAAAATGGGAGCTGATAATGCCAAAATCTCTTTTGCTCAGGCCAAAATCTCTTTTGCTCATGCCAAAACTATTTTTATTTCTGCCAAAACTCAATATTTAGCTTTCATTGCATGACTTAATTACCCTCAACTACATCACTTGCTTTAGGAATATGCTCCTTAAAATCCCTTAAGAGTATTTTAACGTTTTTTTAAGATTCCATCATCAGAGCTTCAAAATTTTTTTTTCGAGAATACGCCGAAACAGATTACCGAGCACTGAAAAGAAAAACCCATAAAAAAAAAAGCTTCCTTGATTGGAAATTCTCACCAGAAAATAACTAATCCCGTTTTCATGACAATCATTCCCATCTTTTTCTCCTTAATTCCTCTTTTGTTTGTGAACTCGGAATCAATTAGGTGAGGTTGATTTCTCATCTGGGTTTTTTTTTTTTTTTTTGATCCGCATCTGGGTTTGTATTTGATACCGCTTTTTTTGTTTACCAAGTACTAATCCATTTGCTTTCTTCCTCTGCTCTGTTTCTTACAAATAACAAAGTATATGTGTATATACTATAGTTCGAAGGTGCCATAGATGAATGGAAGGGACCAAGCATATGGGATGCCTTTACAAGGCAACCTGGTAAGCAATTAGATTAATAATCCAAACAAGCCCTTAATTGCTTTATTAGGATTGAGAGAATACAGAACAAAAGCAAATTGTGTGTACAAATGGGTTGATTTGGTTTTAGTGTTTTAAAATTATTTTCTGTGTTTTTAAACATGGAGGATTTTGGACTTCAGCAATGCGGACACTGCTGTTGATCAACACCATCGATTTGAGGTGAATTCTAAAGATGCATTTAGTCCTCTGAATTTGGATTATTAAAAAATCTAGAAGAACGTTGAAATACTCCTAAGGGATTTTAATGGGCATTTTCGTAAAACAAGTGGTGTAAGGGAGGGCAATGAAGTCATACAATGAAAGATAAACATTCAGTTTTGGTAGGAAAAAGGTTTTGGCATGAACAAAAAGAGTTTTGACATTATCAATTCCCTATAAAATGGACAATTTGATTCTGTTAAGTTAAATTGTCAATACCCATATATATTTTTTAAGAGAATCGTTGAAGTTTGGATGCGTGCGATTCACCTCCGTAAACAGTTATTCACGGCTCTCTTTGTTAGAAAGTTTTTCTTTTTTTGGATTTTTACGTAAGGGGAGTTTTTTTTGCATATTCCGGTCAAGCACGCAAGGAATTTATGGTATTCCTGTTGAGAAACCGAATCCCCAAGACCTAGTAATGACGCGTACAGATTAGATAACAAAAATTGTAAAACCCTATAAAGCAGAATTAGGGTCTACCTCAACTCCCTGTGATACGAACGCTGGTTGAACTTGTTATAGCATGCCTTGCCATAAACCATGAATACTGCTCGACCGTACCTTATGATCTTCTATCGTATTTCCTGCACGTCTAGAACACGAACCGAGTATGAACTCTTTCGTGATCTTATTTGTTCTCTCTAAGCCTGTCTCTATTTTGTGAATAATCGAAAAACCGTCTATCTGACCTAGAGAGCATAATGTGTATATATAGGATTACGATAACGACTTAAGGAGTAAGAAGTCTGGGCTCCCAGTGTAAATAAGAAAACTTAATCCCACCAGGATTCTATTTCTTATTTCACTAATTATAATTCACACCACTACAGAATTATAATTGCACTTCCGTCCTTATCTTAATTATATTACGAGCTCCATGATATTAAATATTTATTAATCTTCCCACGTTAAGATTACAGATACTCGTTGATTAAAATAAATTACTAACAATCTCACACTTAATCAACATTTTAACTTGAGACTATTCGTTTAACTTATTCGATATGTCGGATACAAATATTCACCTGCAGGGTTTGACATAATTGAAACTTATAAGCTTACTCAATGGGTATCATCAATCCCTACTAGGACATAGATTCCATCAATAATTAATAGTTGTCATATATATAATGTTGCTACTCAATTCACCGAGACAATTGACCATATAAAGATTTCAGTCTTTAATGAATTAAAGTCAACAACATTAAATATACACATTTAATAATTATTTTTGAATTAAGAGCATAATCATTCATAATAACCACGAGGTTCCAATTGTCTTATAAAGTTAGTATAAAGACAATTACCTCAATGCGGGCCAGTTCAATACACACAAAGTGTACTAGTACAATGAGTTAGAATTAGACCGTTCCTTGTAGTCAAGACAGATCTACTAAACATTGTACTACAGTCCTACCGATGGTGTGTCCAGTTCCATCTAAGATTGTGAATCATATCTAATATTTCACAAGAACTGATGATCTGATCTTCTGTGTGTAAGCCGAACTTTACATACCAGATCATCTACTTTATAAAATAAAAGATACACATGCACAACATACAATATTATTATGCAAACATTGTCCATAAAAGATTCTCATCAAAAAAGGGATAAAACCAACTAATATATAACAATATTATTTCATCATATAAAATTATAACTTTTACATAACCTTCTAACAAACTCCCACTCAGACTCAAAGTCATGCTGCCACGCATCTCACTCAAATTTCCTCTACGTGACTATTAAAAGTCTTTGCCTGTAAGCTGTACGTAAAAGGATCTGCTAGGTTGTTTATTGATGCGATCTTGGACACAGCTACATCATCTCACTTAACGATCTATCGAATCATGTGATATTTACGCTCAACGTGTTTTCCTTTTTATGAGTCAATGGCACCTTAGAGTTAACAATTCCACCACTATTATCACAATAGATGTAATAGCTAATTACACTAAAGAAATCACTTCTAGATCCACGAAGAAGTTTCTTAGCCAAACTGCCTCTTTGGCTGCTTAAGAAGCTACCACATACTCGGCCTCCATGGTGGAATCAATCAATGCACAATTACTTGATACTCCTCCAACTTATGGCTCCACCTCTTAAGGTAAACACACATGTGGAGGTAGACTTTCTAGAATCCTTATCTGACATAAAGTCTGAGGCTATGTACCCATAAGGTACCAGACTCTCTGATTGGAATACTAACATATAATCTATAGTTCTTTTCAGATACTTGAGTATATGTTTCACTGTAGTTCAATACTCTTGCCCTAGATTAGACTTAAATCTACTAACTATGCTAACGGCAAAGCAAATATCAAGTCTAGTACACATCATAGCATACATGAGGCTTCCTACTGTTAATCCATAAGGAACTGTCTTCATCTTCTCCATCTCCTCAGGTGTCTTACGACATTGATTCTTGGATAGATTGATTCCGTGTCTAAAAAGAGAGGAACACTTTCTTGGAATCCTGCATGCTAAAATGAGTAAGGATCTCATCAATATAATTAGCTTATGATAAACCCAACATCTTATACTTGCGATTTCACATAAGCTTAATCCCAAGGATGTGACTGGCTTCTCTCAAATCCTTCATATCGAATTGGCTAAATAGTCACATCTTTATCGAAGACAACATTTCCACATTGTTTCCGATTAGCAGAATATCATCTACATATAGTACCAAGAATACTACCATTTTTCCGTTGCGCTTCTTGTGCACACATGACTCATCCAGACATTGATCAAAACCAAGAAAACGTGATTGCTTGATCAAAATGGATATTTCAAGATCTAGATGCTTGCTTGAGTCTATGAATAGACTCCTTAAGCTTGCACAACATGTGCTCTTGACCTTTTGCTATGAATCCATCTGATTCTATTATGTGGATGCATTCATCCAAATTTCCATTAAGAAATGCAAATTTTACAGCCTTTTGTCAAAATTTTGAATCTTTATCTTTTAGTTCCTCATTGTAGTTGTAGAGTTCAGCATGTTGTACTTCAGGGATCATATCATAAGATTCTCTCAAAAACCTATACCGATTGGGTGAGACAACAACCCTCCCACTACGATGAGGTACCGGTGTGTCAATAACTCTTTCTTGCAGTGTAACCTCCTGTACTATTGGTGTTGAAGAAGTCTTTATCGGTCTCTCTCCTCTCAATTTCTTTGAACAATCTTGCTTCTGGGCTTGTATTCTATTACATAGTTCTCTTTTAATAACCGGGCATTAGGGCTAACAATAACCTTCTTATCCGTAGGATTATAAAACAGTTCACTTTTCATTCCTCTAGGGTACGAAAAAAGCAAACTTCTGTTCTCGATTTCAATTTATCTGTGTTCCTATTCGGCACTTGTGCTGGACTACCCCAAACCCAAACATGCTGCAGACTAGGTTTGCGCCCAGTCCACAGTTCTGTGGGTCTAGATGGTACTGACTTAGATGGTACCAAGTTAAGAATGTACACTGCTGTTTCAAGTGCATGTCCCCAAAACGAAATTGCTAAATTTGAATAACTCATCAATCATCTGACCATATCCATAAAAGTCCTATTCCTTTTCTTTATTACACCATTTTATTGTGGCGTACCTGTAGATGACAACTGGGATATAATCCTTTCAGCAGACAAGTAGTCCTTAAACTCTCTCAAGAGGTATTCGCCACCACAATCAGATCGCAGTGTCTTGAGACATTTACCCAGATGCTTCTCCGTTTCCACCCTATACTCTCTGAATTTTTCAAAGCATTCGGACTTACGGTGCATCAAATAAATGTATCCAAATATTGAGTAATTATCAATCAAAGTGATGAAATACTCAAAATCACCTTTTACTTGGACATTCATGGGTCCACACAAATCAGAATGAACCAATTTTAATGGCTCTTTGGCTCTGTAACCTTTTACTGATAAAAAAGTATCTTGGTCATCTTACATTCTAAATAGGATTCATAGACTAGAAGTTCATCAACTTTCAATAAACCTAAAGGTCCATCCCTGACTAGTCTAAAAATCCTATTCAGATTAATATGACCAAAGCATAAGTGCCAAAAATACGTTTGATTCAATTTAGAAGGCTCATTTCTCTTACATGGCATATTATTAGTATTACTCAATTCATGCAGTTGCACTGTAAGAAATATATGATTAATAAAGTAGAGATTATCCACCAATGAATCAGAATAGATAAAATATTTATTTAACTTAATAACCACAAAGTTACTAAAATAAACTAAATATCTATTTTTAATCAACTTAGAAATTGAAACTAAGTTTCTTCTAAATGTGAGAACATAAAGAAAATCTCTCAAAATTAAACTCCTATTAATCTATTATTACTAAAATTTAAAATAACATTTCTTACTACAACTGCTGCCACTCTTGTAGAATTACCCATGTGTAGATAAATCTGTCCATCACCGAGTCTTCTGGTTTCCTGGAACCCATGCAACAAATTGCAAATATGATTAGTGGTTTCTGTATCTACACACCAGGTACTAGTACATAACACCACTAAACATGATTCAACGACTAGAGAAAAGATCTATCTTTATTATTCACTTTATTGAGATAGAATAGACATTCCTTTTTCCAGTGTTCTTACTGCTTGTAGTGAAAACACTTGCCCACAGGTTTTTTCACTTTATTGAGATTCATAAACTGCCTTCACAACTTTTCTTTTGAGACTTGTTCTGCTTCTTTTTGCCTTTCAGCTTAGAAGTAGAAACCTTCTCTGTCACTAACACTGATGGTGGTTTCTGCACAATCAAAAGACCCTCAGCTGCTTGGAGTTTCTTAAGAAGTTTCGCCAAAAATAAATGCATTTTGTTCATATAATAGTTCAGGTGAAAGTACTTAAAACTCTGAGACTGCAGTGAGTTGAGAACAAAATCGATCTAGCTTTTTCCATCAATTTCAGCTCCAAAGATCTCTAGTTCATTAAGAAGAGTTATCATCTTTAGAATATGATCCCTAATCAGGGTCCCTTCAACATGAGTGATACTCACCAATTTTTATAAAATTTTGCTTCATATTCTGTGGCATTCTCATCAGATCTAGGAGGGTACACTTCAGACAGCACAAAATTGTGCCATTCAATAGTTAACACAATATCCAAGTTCTTTTTTCATTCAATATAATTCGTTCCAGTAAGTTTATTTTCCTTGAGAAAATAATGACAAGTGGATTGAAAAAACCCATTTTTGAATCTGAGAATCACATAACAACAATTATGAAGGGCAATAAAAACTTGAATTTCATTTTAATGTTGGTTCCGTCAACCACATGTTAAAAGAAAAATATTGGCAACCCTACACACCGTGAAGAGCATGCCTCGATGGGAAAGTCGTCTACTCTTCATCATTCGTGTAGATAGGCACAACCTTTTAATTTTACTATCTAGACACTAGACCATACCGAGCAAAATTAAATAGCCAATATTCCTTTGGTCCTATAAATAATAACAGTGACTCAGATAGGGAAGATATTATTATTTATAGCTAAATGTATACCATTACTTAGCTTTTAGACATATTGTTCTGTTATGAACCACCTTAGATGGTGAAGTGACCCACACAACAATTATCTTAGAACTATCCCTTTAGGAAATTTGTATCGATGATGCCACAATTAATTTTGTCCGATAGGGAGGAAGGTTCTGAAACCAATACACAAAATTTATTATATCATCTACAAACTAGGAATGGAGACCATGAAATTTATCCAAAATAAATTTTCTCTCCCACTTAGTTATTTAAAAAATTTGTGAGGGTAATCAAATTTTCAAGTTTGCAAAACCGTAATCTATGTCAAAAGCCAAATATTACAATATTGTCTCAATATGGTAAACTATCACATATGCAAACAATATGAAAATACAAATAATACAGAAATACAAGATAAAAGAATCCAACTATTATGGTCAAAGATACAATCCTTGAGTAATAAGGAATCATTTCAAATTTGAAATCCTTTGAAATCTTGAAACAATAAGGAGTCATTCAAAACTTGAAATCCTTCAGCTATACTTGTGTGGAAGACTAAGATACTTTGAATCAATCAAGGAAACCAAAATCCAACTGTGCTTAGGCAAAAAATTCGAATTTGACATATTTTCGCGTAAACTGCACAACTTTCAGTATTTTGGCCATATTTTCCTCATCCGACCTCCAATTGAAGTGATTCAAATTGGGTTGAATTCGAAATTCAATTATCTACAACTTCTGTGAAGAAAAGATTTTCTAATTTCAACATTTACTAGGTCGAAATAGCTCTGCAATCAGACCCTACGAATCTGGAAAAAATCCGTTGCACGCCAAACAACTTGTATCTTTTGTATCTACCATCTTCGATCTCCGAATAACCATCGAATATTATTACAATCGAAGAAACATACAAACATTGATCTTATGCCTCCATTGGAGTTCACATGCTACGTTAATTATTACAACCACGAAAAATAATCGTGGCATCCAATAAATAACACATGCTACGTTTATTATTACAACCATGAAAAATAATTGTGGTACCCAATAAATAACAATAACCACGGAAAAATTATCGTGGGATCCAATCACATAAAATCAACAAAAATTATGTGATCATAATAACTGGGTAAGAAAGCTGCAAAATAGGGTTAGCACAGTTCTACGTTCTACCCTCTATAACCGATGGATAACATGGCCTGTTTAATTCATACGCGTGATTATAGACTGTTTCGATACCATTGTTGGGAAACCGAATCCCTAAGACTCAGTAATGACGCGTACAGATTAGACAACAAAAATTGTAAAACCCTATAAAGCGGAATTAGGGTTCTACCCCAACTCCTTGCGACACGAACGTTGGTTGAACTTGTTATAGCACGTCTTGCCATAAATCACGAATATTGCTCGACCGTACTTTATGATATTCTATCGTATTCCTTGCACATCTAGAACACGAACCGAGTGTGGACTCTTTTGTGATCTTATTTGCTCTCTCTAAGCATGCCTCTATTTTGTGAATAATCGAAAAACCGTCTATCTGACCTAGAGAGCATAACGTGTATATATAGGGTTATGATAGGGACCTAAGGAGTATGAAGTCTGGGCTCCCATTGTAAATAAGAAAACTTAATCCCACTAGGATTCTATTTCTTATTTCACTAATTATAATTCACCCCACTACAGAATTATAATTGCACTTCCGTCCTTATCTCAATTATATTATGAGTTTCATGATATTAAATACTTATAAATCTCCCCACGTTAAGATTACATATACCTATTGATTAAAATGAATTACTAACAACTCCATCTATAATTATTAGGACATATGCCCACCTCTTCTATTGTTTCTTTTCAAGATAGATAGAAAGTAGAAATCAACATCCCAAAACCTCTCAAACGAAATATGTTCCGTTCAGCTAAATAAGTTAATTGACTTAATTTTTTGTCTTTATTCAATTTTTTTTCATATTTATTAAGTTTTTGTCAATTTTTTGAGAATTATTGCATCGTCATGACAAGAGAAATCTAAAAAGTAAAAAATTACGATTAAAACCTAATTTTTTTGAATAAAGACAAAAATAAGCCAATAAGACAATTTTTTCGTCTTTATTCATAGAAATTGGATTCGATCATAATTTTTTTCATTTTAGATTCCTCTCGTCATGATGTTGCAATAATTCCCAAAACATTGACGAAAAACTATCAAATACAAAATAAATTTGAATAAAGGAAAAAAAAAGCTAGTTGGCTTATTTAGCCGAACGGGTAAGATTGAGAGAGACTATGAAAAGCGCATTACACCCAACCTCTTCATTTTGTATATCTATATTTTCCAAGCACAAACTTCATATCACCAAATCGCACTATGTTTCCCTCACACCAAAGTGTTCATCGCACAGAAACAAACTAACTTAAGTTACAACTCTATCTCTCTCTAAGCATTATCCCTATCTTCAATTATTACTCTATTTCTCTCTTCACTCACTATCAAAACTAAACTCCCAACCAAACACAACGAAAATCAGTCAAGAATTAAGTTGTATTATATTTTGACATAGGAGAGTGATTTTTTCATCAAGCACTTGGCGTACGTGTAGGAATTGGAATCAAAACAATGACAGCATTAGCACACAAATGATGGCAACAACATGAACTGGAATCGATCAATGGCAGTAACAACACACAAATGACAGCAGGAAGTTCCTGCCAGGAACCAATGACATAGGCTTTGTTCGTTTAGCACATTTGGGTATTTTTGTTTTGGTAGTGGGTGGAGAGAGAAATAGGGTAATGATTAGAGAGAGGGGTAATAAGTGGAGAGAGATAGAGAGAGAAATGAAATTAATAATTGGGGAAATAGGGTAATGATTGAAGAAAGATATAGTGTAATGATTGAAAAATAAAGTTAAAACAAAGTAAATATGCTAAACGAACAAGGCCATAGTATTCTATAGTGAGCAAACCAATGACATAACTCAACTAGTAAGCAAAAAAATAGAAAGTTGTACATGAATTCAAACGGTGAGAGAGAGAGAGGCGAAGCTAGCAGTGAGGGAGGGGAGCGATGCCAGAACTTTGTCGGAAACGGACGAAGCCGGAGTCTGATTGTCGTGGTTGAGTGGGCAGGAAATCGCAATAAGTCAAAGGGCATTATTGTCTCATTCTGGACTTCCGACTATCCAAACATCCGATGTGTGGTGGAGCCGCACTTGAGTTGTACTCCAAAATGAGGTGGATTGGAGCTCAGTCAAACACTACCCCTAAAGTGGGCCTCCGGCTAGTTTTCAACCAGTGGGTCCACCGTGTAGCCTTGTAGGTAAGGTGGGTCCTATCTAGATAGGTGGTGGTGGACCATTGGAGTGGTCAATTTTAGAGAGGTGCTAGGAGCACAGCACATCTCAGTCACACCCCTTTCACATACAAGTATGGCTCGTTTCAGTGGGCCCCTTGTATGTGAGAGGGGTGTGATTGAGGTGTGCCACACCGATGTGTCTCTAGCATTTTTGTCAATTTTATATGACGTGACAAGTATATACTCCATCCGTCCCTATTTAATTGTCCACTACGATTTTACGTGAATTTTCAATGGCTTATATTTCTCGATGTATATTTGCGAAAAATATACAATATGGATATTATTTGATAGATCTAAATTTTTTCTATAAGATAATTAATTCAAAAACATAAAACATAATATACGTCGAGAGATATAAGTCGTTAAAAATGCACGCAAAACTATAGTGGACAATTAAGTATTAAAATTTGAGGTAGTTAAAAAAGAAAAGAAAAAGAAGAAGTATTAAAATTGGAGAGGTTTGACTTTAGCCATTTTAAGAGCATCCGCATCGGCCTCACCAAATTTTGGACCAAATTAATCCTCAAAACCCATTTTTTTACTTTAGCTAGTAACTTTTACATAATTATGTAAAATCAGGCTCTGTACTCTCACTCTCTATTCGATTAAATATTCAAACATATCCCATTAAATATTCATATCCATTCCAAAAGATGAGAGAGAGAGGGGGAGAGAGGGGAGAAATAATAAAATAAAGAGAAGTGAGTGAATAGTGGCTAGTTTAATTAAACTAGTGACTGTAGCAAAGTTATAAATTTTTCATAATAAAGAGCTAAGTGTTGAGTCTGATGCATTTATGGTGTTTTGCTTGTTATTTTAGTTTAAAGAGTGGAGTAGCAATCTTGATGTTGATGCTCGAGGTAATTATACTGCATTTAATACCTTAGGAGTTAGGAGCATGTGCTGGGGCTATATAATATTGCAAAGCAAAACAAATTTTTAGGCTCTGTTTCACAGCATTTGAAAAGAGAAAAGATAAGAAAATAAATTGAAACAGAAGGTTTTTTTTTTTTTTAATTGTTCTCGTTGGATTAGGAAAATATTGAGGAAAACAGATATATATTTATCAAGAAAAAATTCTTAATTTGGATTACGCCTGTAGTACTAAATTTGATTATACGCATTAGTATTTTTATCTTCTTTATTTTTTGCCTTGGAACCGAGATCCACCTATAGCCTTAGAGTGCATATGAGTATCCCATGGTTATTAAAGTAATTATTGTTGTAGAATGATTTTACAATAAAACAAAGAAAGATAGAAAAGTAAAAAAATTTATGGAGGAAAAGAGTTATGATTAGGAGCATGTGCTGGAGCTACATTAAATTGCAAACCAAAGGAAATTTAGGCTCTGTTTTAGAGAAATTGAAAAAAAAGATAAGATAAGAAAATAAATTGAAACAGAAGTTTTATATTTTTTTCTTGCTGGATTAGGATAATTTAGAAGAAACAGATTTATATTTTTCAAGACAAATACTTCTTAGGTTGGTTTACATATGTAGTACTAAATTTATATGCATTGGTGTTTCCATTTCTTTCTTCTTTTCTTTGAAACCAAGATCCACTTATAGTCAGTGGTAGCTCTAGGATTTTATAAAAGGGTGTACAATATTTTTTTTTTAAATTTCACTATCGCTATTAATCAATTATTTATACAGGAGATCTCATTTACTAGTACGCCAAGTTGCAATAAAAAAATATTGTATAATGGTACAAAGAATTATTATTGTCCTCCCAAGTTCTTATTTTTTGAGCCAAGCAGTATTCATCGACACATTAATTCTTCAACGAACACCCTCGTAAAAAAAAATTTAAGACGAAAAATGAAAAAGTAAAAAGTCGAAATCAATCACAAAGAACTATTGACCATATCGGCCATTAATCATGGAGCTATATATGTGTATATATACTTTTTGCCGTCACTGATAACTGAAAAATGATCGATGGTAGGGCCATGACCCTTACCTGCCCTACCCAACCCCATGTGTTTAACTACGCTAACGGTCCGTTTGGATAGAGGATTTGTTTTGGGTGGATTTGTAATGAGGGGGGATTTGAAGGTGGATATGTAATGAGGGGTGATATGTTAAGAAGGGTGGCCCCACCTTTTAAGAAGGATGAATTTGTAATGAGGTGTTTGGATGAATTTTTGAGAAGGGGGATTTGAAAGGTGGATATGATGGGATAAGGTGTTAAATGACTTATTTGCCCCCAATTTAGTATTTTAATGGACAAATTACGTTTATTTCATTATAATTACATTAAATACACATATACAATTAAGTATTGCATAAATTTGAATCAAATTATCTTTAAAATATTTTAACGTTTTTTTATTAAAATCCGAATTATTTATTTTCAATTTAGTAATTAAAAAGTACATTTTCTAATTACAGTAAATACATATTTATAACTAATTATTGCATATATTTAAATGTAATTATATACAAAAAAAAATTTAACCTTATTTGAATTTTAATTTTTAAAGAAATCCAAATTATATATTTTCTATTTAGTAATTTAAAAAGTACATTTTGTGGTAGTTGAAAAAGAAAAGTAGGTGCACCAAATTTTGTTAGGTAAAAATGTTTTTGCCAAAATTGTTTGGTGAAGTGGTCTATAAATACTACCACCTATCTCATATCACTGCACACACATCTCCCTCCCTTCAAAAAATTACTTTGTAACTTTTATTTTTGACACCTCAAAATGGCACGCCGGGCTTAGAGCGAGGTGGAGGAGGAAATATTACTTACAAATCTTACAAGCCTTGTAGATCAGGGGGTTTGGCAAGCTGAGAACGGGTTTCATCCCGGCTACTTAGGAGTTCTTGAGAATCAAATGCGAGTTTCTTTCCCCGAAGCAGGTATTAAAGAAAATCATATCGAAGGAAAGATTAAAAAATGGAAGCGTGATTATTATCTTCTAGACGCTATACTTCGAGTTCTGGGGTTTGGGTGGAATTCAAATGAAAATAAACTGGCAGTAGAAAACGATGTTTGGAATGAATTTGTTCGAGTAAGTAATTTTGAATTTGTTTCCAATTTCATATGAAATTTTGTTTAGTAAATTTATTAACTGTTTGCCTTAATTTTATATAGGATTGGCCACATGTGAGACATTTTCGAGACAGGGAATTTCCCAATTTTAATCGTTGGGGCCATTGCTTTGTTCGACAAGAATAGAAGTTTGAAGTTGTAAGAGGGTGGTCGAAGATTAAGTTCGTACTTTTGATAATAAATGTTTAAGGAATAAATTTGTATCATTCCGGTTTGTATCTCAAGTAATTTTATTTAATTGAGATTACTAATGTTTGTCTACATAATGCAGTCTTCATTTTGAAATTGGAGAAATTGAACTTACAACTTCATTCCGAATTGAATAGAAGTGCAAATAAAATACAAGTTACGAAACCTAAAAAAAAAACTAGAACAAAGTATGTCTTCTGACTTTGTTGATGTTGAACTTGCAAAGAACTTGTGGATGTGGAAGTATCGTCACTTGATTGATGTTCGGTTCGGACCGATTGCATTTGAATGAGCCGGTATCTTTCCTCATGAAACTATAAAAATGCTCCTTCTGCTTCATCGAACGTGTTGTATCTTTTCTTCAAGTTCCCCGGGTATCCATTAACCTGCAGTTCCGCGGTCTCCCAACTCGTATAGATTCCCGGATTACGGCCAACAAAAACCACCCAATAGTATTGTTTATCTTCACTTGTCATTGTAAAATCTACGAGAAAAGAGGAATGGACACATTTATAACATAATGAATACTAATATTATGTTGATATGTACTTGGCTCAGATATTTTTTGAAAGGCACATAGTGCACCACTTGGCTACAACTTATGTTGCCAAATAGTGATTAAACTATTGACCCTCATATGTTGTCCCACCAAGACAAGTGTCTCGCCTTCAAATTTGTCCATCATATCATCATAGCCTTTGAACCACAGTAAATTTCAGCCAAAAAAAAAAAATGATAGCCATAAAAAGTGTACAAAACAACACCATTTGACCTCACAAAATAGCAGTATGTACCAACTAGTACCAACCACACCACAGAGAAAACTGCAGAACTGGATGCCTTGAAAACCAAAAAAACCACAACAGCAAGAGCCATGACAGTAGCAGAACAGCAAGAGCCACTACATACAACCAGAATAGGAAGTGGACGAAACAGCAGCTGTAGCAGCCAACTCGTACCATGACAGTAGCCCTACCATTTGCAAGAGCCAGAAACAGCCACAAAACAAGGCACAAATTCCCCCAACAGCCACAAAACAAGCTATCAAAGACTTAAACCAACACTTGGGCTCAGACATTTTATAGTATAATCAAAGTAGCACTACCATTTGCAACTAACTTGCCATTAAGGCCGTCAAAATTGACAAAGGCAATACCAACTAATACATTGTAATCAAAATTACATCATTGCCCAAAAAAAAAACCCAAAAATCATCACCAAAACTCCCTAAGAAACAGGGGGAAAAGTAGCGAAAAACTACCAACAAAGCAGGCCAACAAAGCAGTCCAAAAACAGAGCCACAAAACTGCCCACAATGCTGAACCAAAACTGTCTACAAAACAACCACAAAAACTGTCAAAATACAGCCACAAAAACTGCACAGAATGCAGCACCAAAACTGTCAAACTTGTCATAAGACTCAGCAAAAGAAATTGCACCAAAACAGTCCAGAAAAACCAGCAAATTGGCCAAAAAAACAGCCCACAAACCTGCAGAAATACAGCCAAGAGAGCAGCCAAAAAAACAGCCGACAAACCGGCCAAAACACTTCCTATCAACCAGCAGCCAAAAAAACAGCCGACAAACCGGCCAAAACACTTCCTATCAACCAGCAATAAAACATGCTCAAAATACCCCGTAAACTACCAATAAAGCAGCTCATAAACCAGTAAAAAAAAAAAACAGCCCGTAAACCACGAATAAAACATTCTCAACACAGCTCGTAAATCATAAAAAATGTAGCCAACAAAGCCGGCCAAAAAATAGCCTGTCAAGTAACAATAAAACATGCTGAGAAAACACCAAGTAAAACTGCCTAAAAATTGCCCGTAAACCAGCCAAACTGCACAGAAAACAGCCCACAAAATAGGGTACATAACATCCCGTAAACCTGCAGACAAATAGTACAGAAAGCAGCCACAAGAACAGCCCATAAAGCAGCCAAAAAATAGCCCGTAAACCAA
>BPLS01000498.1:2169942-2212748 GCA_019656275.1 Rhododendron kiyosumense | reverse complement strand
CAATAAACATACTCAGAACAGCCCGTAAACCAGCCAAATTTGCACACACACCCACACACATATACCTGCACAGTCCAGATAAATCACAGCCACAACCTGCACTGTCCAGTGACCAATAATACCCAAACTGCACAGAAAACAGCCCACAAAATAGGGTACATAACAGCCCACAAACCTGCAGACAAATAGTGCAGAAAGCAGCCACAAAAGACAGCCCAGAAAACAGCCAAAAAATAGCCCGTAAACCAGCAATAAACATACTCAGAACAGCCCGTAAACCAGCCAAATTTGCACACACACGCGCCCCGAAAATCGCCCGATTTTGGTTTGTGGCCCTCTTTGGAAAATACGGCGCGGCGAAACGCTTCGATTCAGAGTCGCCACTCGGGTTTTAGCTGTGAGGCACCCAAGGAACCGAACTCGAGAACGTTCGCTACGTTTTTTATTTGATTTGAAAAAGGGGTTTGATTTGATTTGAAGAGGTGCAAACCGGTCCGTCGTCACCTTCGATATCTGAGGTTCGGGGGCCAGATTACGAGAGGGGAAGGGTTTTATGGCACCCCCTCTCGCCCAATCCGGAGATCGGTCTCTACTCGGGCATTTTGTAAAACGTTTGCATTTTTCTCTCATTTGATCATTTTTAGCCAGTTAGGGCGGGGGAACAGTTAATGGGGATTAATACTGTAACAGCTTGTAGTTATGTGACAAAATGCTTTATGGATGATGGTTTGCTTGCTTGAATTGAAATAAACGTAAGAACATAGATTGAGAGACAAGCGCTGTAAAGAATTTGGCGAGATGATGTACGCTGCACTTCGGGTGCGTGAGCAGGCGACATGCTGGCACGCCATGGCAGAGCTACTGCACGCCAACAGACCCTGCGCACGCCACCTCTGGACTGGCGTACACCACCTCTCTGATCTCTTACGGCTCCTGCTCTCAACCCTCTGGGCTCTGGAATGGACCAGTGCACACCCAGGACAAACCACGCAGTTTATAATACAGTTTATGTACATGTTACAGACAGGCAGATGTAAGAAATGGCTAAGAGCCAGGAAAATAGACAAGCAACCCCATAAACAGTGTGGGGAATAACAAGAGGCCAGGATTGGCTCATGATGTAAGGGCCACACACTGACTTGATATCAAACTAGCCGTACGCCACCCCATGGGGGCCGTACGCCAGGTTTGCCTATTAGCCAAGGTTTGGCTTTACATCATCTGGGCTCTGGAACATGACCAGAAATACCCCAGAGGCCTTAAAAGAAGCAGAAACAGTGCGAGTATTGAAAGCTACATTAAAAGCTGAAAAGTACAGAAGACAACGAACTGATTATTAACATGCTAGGAGGTGATGACATGAAGGAAAAGAATAGTAGGTGGGCCCTTCATGATCCCCACGCCAGCGGTGCACGTACTGCCACAGGTGGCGTACGGCTGAAGATAGCTGGCGTGCGCCATGAACGGTCCTCTGCTACTGGTTATTTTTACCGGTGAGGGGCCTGGACCAGTATCAGTCACTAGCCAGAACCCTTCTGGTTCCCCTCAGGGGCTGAAAACAGAAAGCATTACAAAGGTGGTATACCTTTGGCACTAGAGATGGAGGAGTGGGAGTGAGCTTTGAGGGTTGAAGATGGAGGGTATGTATTGACTGGTGAGTGGAGAGGGGTGAGTGAGACTTGTCTCTTGCTCTTGCTATTGTAATGGGAAAGTAAGAACAAGAGAGGGAGTGAACTTGGAGAGTCTTGATGTGGTTAACCCCTTGCAAATGAATGCAAGGGGGGTATTTATGGTGGAGAGAGAGGCTGGGATCAGGGGATCAGCTGGGGTTAGGGAGGTTGGGTTGAGTTAGAGGGAACCTCCCATGCATTAAATGCATGGGACTTGTTGATGGGGTGTGTAGGAGAGAGAGGGGGACGGCCCTGCAGTATGCAATGATCAGGAGGCTCTGTACTATACTGGGTTGGTTACAAAGTCTCGAGCACGTGACAGAAAAGGGGTGATTTGACCGGCCTTGACCCTCCGTACGCCACCCTAAAGCTACCGTGCGCCAGGTCAAACTCAGTCAACGGTTGATGTCCAACACGTGGCGAATTCCTGGCGCACGCCAAGGTACAGGTGGCGTAAGCCAGGCACGGCTTTGCTGAGGCTTATTTGGTTCTGGACTTGAAGGGTTTGAAGGGGTTTGAAATGGTTTGAAATAGGAGGGTCCAACACTCAAAGCTCGCAACCTTCCATCGACCTCGGGGAGTTTTCAACCGTTTAATCATCATTGGGGAAATAAAAGACCGCGAACGTGCTAGTCCGGATAGTCCAGAATAGGGTGTCTACAAGTCCAGATAAATCATAGCCACAACCTGCACTGTCCAGTGACCAATAATACCCAAAGTAGCAACAAAACAGTGAGGAAATTGCATAAGTTACCAAGTGTTGGGCTCAGACAATTGTATCATACTCAAAGTAGCACTACCATTTGCAATTAAGCTGCCATTAAGGCCATCAAAATTGCCAAAAGCAATACCAACTAATACATTGCAATTATCATTGCATCATTGCCCAATCAAACAACACAGAAAATAGAGATGATTCTGGCCCAGATTATAGCACAAAAAATGCCTTCATTGTTGTCAATATGAGTACGAACTAATACAATATCAGGATATTAACATTGCATCATCATTGTTGCCCTACAAATTTCCACAAAAAGTGCCCTGTACCCCTCAACGTATCACATGGATCATCATCGTTGCCCTAACAACTTTCAAGTAGTGCTTAATTACAACGCCAAAAAGGGGCCTATTCCCTCAAATAACATGTTTTAGGCAAATTAACTTAGTACAATAATTCTTTACAAAAAGGAGTAAACCCATCCTCCACCATTTTGTACAAAAAAGGCCATAATTAGTAAGACATCCCTACGCATTCTTTAATTTGATTTGGCCCGAAAATACGGCCTCGACCCATGCTTGTTTGTAGTTCTCCGGTATGCCGTAGAATGTGTCCACATTTTCTTCGGCAGACACAATCATGGTGTTTAAAGCAAACCTATCAATCATCTCAAGGTCAAGCTTCATTAGCTCAGTAAACACCTTCTCTCTTTTGGCAGAGAGTCGGTCCTCATATCCAACCGCATTGGCAATCTTGTTGAAAGCCGTATTGCTTTGAGCCAATAAATTCTCCACTGCCACATGAATGGACGCCTCACTTGCGTCCACCTTAGCCTTTTTTTTGGCCTTCCCGGCACGACATTGCTTGTGGGAGCATTGGCATTGCTTCTTGGAGTATTGGCATTGGTTCGTGTTGAGGCCACTCCGGCATTGCTTGTTGGAGTTCCGGAAGAAGTTGATATGTCAACAAATGGTGTCTCACGTGGAAACACGGTGTCACCATTTGCAAACGTTGGAAGATAGCATTCATTCAATATGTCATTGAGGTCTATATTGGCTTCATCCTGAGGGGTCTCAACAACTTCTTCAACTTCCGCCGCATCCTCGGCTAAATCAACGGTGGCCCTATCCCTCCCAAATAAGAATTGCCAACTCTCATACATGGGGAAAGACTTCCTATTCATCCCTTTCGCTCTGGTATTGGACTGTACATGTACAATGACATACATTAAGTGGGAGGCCAACAACAATCATAGTAAGTTAAAATGTATGCAGGGAGAGGTTACCTTCTCATATTCTTTCCACACGTTTTCATCATCCACTACAATGGAATTAGTGGGTTCGGTTCCGTTTGATGTCGACAATTAGACCATACTTTTCCTTCCACCCCTTCACCTTCGACTCAATGTTGGGTTGCGCTTTAAGCGTCGTCCCAGGCAACCTCTTCTTCAACTCCTTTTCAACTTCATTAAAGTAACCCGGCTTGAAACCATTATGAGCTCTATATTTATCACATATACACTCCATCATGGCACCAAGTAGGGCCTCCTCTTCCGCAAAGGTCCATAGCCTACGATCTTGTTTTTTCCTACGACTCGTTGGTTCAGATTGTGAAGTTCCTTCACTTTCCATCTGTATCCTAACCTGATTTAAATGATGATTACAATATGACATAGGTATTGTACTCATAAAAAACAATATGATTACATTCAAATAGTTCACATGACTATTGTTTAACAAGTTTAACATGTCCAACAGATACATATAATTAATAGAAATAAATAACACGTCTAGATTATTACATTCAAATTCAGTTACACGAATCTTAATGGTCACCCCCTGGATTAGCTAACCAATCATTGTACATTTGGGTTGCCAAGTTATCCCGAAATTGTGTCCATTCGTTTGTAGCATCGACATTTGCAATGTCTTCTTCATGTGGTACATTATGTAGGTTCGCCTGCTCCCACGCCGTGTATTGAGCCTCAACGGGATCCACTGCCATTGTACGCTTAATGAGATTATGGAGAAGGATACATGCAGTGACGATGCGACATTGAGTCCTAATGGGGTAGAAAGAGTAAGATCTCAAAATCCCCCATCTCATCTTCAGCACCCCAAAGCATCTCTCGATAATATTTCGTGCCTTAGAGTGCTTCATGTTGAAGTACTCCTCCCGGCTCTGGGGCATGTGTCCTTGCCTCCAAATGTTAATGTGGTATCGTTGATCTCTGTAAGGTGCTAATAATCCCGGCCCATTAGTGTAACCAGCATCGGCGAGGTAGTAACGACCTACAAATAAGATTAGTTGCCCTACATGAGTATGTTTACAATAATGCTGACGTATGTTCACTAATGGAAAGGATTTCAAGTCACATACCCTGTGGAATTCTCAACCCATGAGGCCTTATCAAGGCATTTCGGAGCACTCTTGAGTCGGTGGCGGAGCCTTCCCAACCAGACAATGCGTAAACAAATTGTAGGTTACGACTACAAACCCCTAACACATTTGTTGCGTAGTCACCCTTCCTTGACCTATATCGTGCCTTGTGTTCTGTTGGGGGGAGAACAGGTATGAAGGTACCGTCTAAAGCCCCTAGACAATTCTACGAGACAGAAGGGTATTTTTATTATAATACTTAATTTAGAATGAATAAGTGCATTACTCGAACTTAAGACATAAGAATTATGTACCTCAAACCACTTCCACCTAGCATCCGGCTCATTGGCAGGAATAGGCTGAGGATGATACCACAAGACATTGTGAAGGCGAATCACCGCAATCAAAACTGCATTGAAATGCCTACTAATTGTTTCCCCCGATCTCCAAAATTGTAAAATGGTACGCCTATTCTTCGTATGGTGTGACAGGATCCACAAAAATATCGCCACCTTCTCTACAACGGTAACATTCCTAGATGGCTCTAGCCCATTTTGGATAAGTAATTGGCACAACGCCATGAATGTATGCTTGTTTACCCTCAAATTGTCATGACAAGTTTTGTCATTCCCCCGTACCAACCTATTAAGTGCGTCCAGTTGGCTTTGGTAAACATTAGGATTGGCACGAAGATGAGGCTTTTGTCGAAGCCTTTGTCGATTCCTCTCAGCAATCAACTCCGTAATTAACAAGTAAAGTTGAATAACGTTATTGAGTACTCTCATCATACATAACGCTGCTAACAATGCCCTACGGTTTGTCTTCTTCCTTCGTTCACGGTTCGTTAGCCTTGCCATCTGTTTGAAGGCAAAAGTAAATTTACTGCAACTAATACTTTTGGGCAATTCCAATTATATTAGGCCAAGTCAATGCATTTTAATCATTACACATACGATTTTGCAAAATTAATACGTGGCAATCAGTAAGGTGTCCGAAATTAGGGCAAAATCAGTAGGGCATACCAAAAAGGAGAAAGTAAACGTGCAACTCATTCAACCAAAGGTAGAAAGACGCTATCATGTTATGTGGCTCCATTTCCATCTCCATTTTCCTGGGCATATGAAGGACTAATTTTTTTTGTTTTTTGTATACTTTTTAGTTTGACACAATGCAAGAAATATTATAGCTATCAACAAATTTGTGTGTTGTTGTCAATGTTCATGCACCTTATCCTTATCCCTATCGGGTCTCTGCCATTCCCAAACTCCTTTTTTAATAAGGGAGAAGCCCCCTTTCGGTTTCTCCTCCTTTTTTTTCAAAGATTGAGCATAGTACAAGTAAAACCATTAGGCAACAAAATAAAGCATGTTTTTGAAAGGAAAAACTCCGTACACCTATCATGTTGAGTTGTGCTTAACTAGGAAACAAAGAGAAGATATTAGCTACGGCATTTCCCAAGGTCTCATATAAATTTTAGAGCAAGAAGCAGATTGTAGCTAATATGATAGATAATCTGGATAGGGTTTCCTATATAATGGCATATTAATTCTATGTACAATCCAACAAATTCAAAGACGGGAAGTAAACTCCAGACTGAGGAGCAATTGCAAAAGATATACCAGGAACTGGATCTGTTTTCACAGTCAAAGCCTAAACCAAGAAAAAAGAAAACATTCAAAGGTTCTTCATAGCGTTCAACTAAGTCAAATCGAAATCTTTTAAACTTCTTTAATTTCATACTTTTGTCCGAGAAGAAGATGATTACTGAAAAAAATGAAAGATGCACGGTTTTCTGAAAGAATTTTGGGAATTAATGATATAAGGTGCCTAGAAAATTGAAATGCAAGGTCAATAAGACTTATCTGGTTAGCAATACGAATTCAACCCTGGATTATGGGACAGTTAGACCTACTGCCAAAATGAGAGCTTTGTAATTAATCCACAGAACTGGCAAAACAAAGACCAGAAAAAAAAAATGGCATCTTGTAAATGTCTCATTTGGGATGCAAATGTTTTGTGATGTTCTGACAAAAAGCCAAATTTTTCCAATAGACTTATCCATCAACCTACTTATTTGAATGCATACACATACTTCCATCGTTCAGTATTGGGCCTTAACCATTGGAATTTGAAACCAATGGTGGCATTCTTGCGAAAATGTGTACTTCTCAGAGACTGTTTTAGATGTTTATGCTGGGCAAATGATTCTAACATCGTCGAAAACTAAATGCATTCCTAAAGGTAAGTTCAAGTGCTAATTATGTGATTTCGTTGTTCAAGCTAAGTTTGAAAACTTATCAATTACGTATGAATCAATTTTTTAGTAGCCTGAGTTTTTTAAACTTATAAGTCGAACAAGACGAACAATAGCTCGTTTGAGCTTAATTCTAACAAACGAACACAAACTCGAATTTAAATAATTTGGTGCGTTTATCAACTCTGGTTTGTAATCCTACAAAACATAAAGAAAAATGATTTCACACGTTGGGATTTTCATTCAATCAAAACAAATCGTTGATCTACAGAGTCAACCGCTAACACCCATTTGTAAAAAATGCACCAGCAGACTCTCCCCGAATATGCTAATCCTCACTCAATGTTATTCCGGCCCGTTTTAGAATCCAAAATAAGTACTTTTTGTGTCTAATTCGGAGCCCAACCTCAGACATATATGCAGACTCTCAGGTTTATATCACATAGATAAAGACAATTTAGGTAGCATTTCCATGGTAGTGACTACTTGAATATGATCCAGGCCCGCCAAGTATTTTTTGCCTCAATAGAACTGAAATCACCCTTCGACTCCGTGCTTGGATGTCGTTCAGAGAGTGTTCCGAGAGTACAGACACTTGGCTATCCAACAAAGTGGTGGAAGTTAATCCTCATGTCCGAAGATTAGTGAGTATTCAGTCACTGAATACTGGTTCGAACCCATGTCGTAACTCAAATCGTGGTTCAAAATGCATAGAATGAGAAAAAAAAAACTATTTCGAGTTAGGGCAACTCAGATCTACAAATCGTTCAACAAAATTAGGGCAAAATCAACATATATGGACTTTCAAAGCTTTATAGGGCAACTCAGATAAGGTATAGAGTACCTTGGGTGAAAAATCAAACCCAACATCAAAAACCCCCAAATCGATCAATAGTTCAACTTCAAAAACCACAAAAACGATCGCAAATGGAGTGAACAACCATACCTCAGCCCGTGTAAAGAGGAAGACGAAGGAGAGTTGAAACCGTCGGTAAGGCGGTGGAGTCACCGGAGTTCTTCGGCGACTTCCTGTTTTCTCTCTCTCTCTCTCTTCTCTCTCTTTGTTGGTCTGGGTAAATGAATACGATGAAACAAGAAATGGGATGAGAAAGGATAAATGGAAGGGGGATTTGGAGGGGTAAAACCGTCTCAAAACCTCCCGGATTTGCCAACGACAGGGTCGGACCTCGCCTTCACAAATCCGGCTTCAGCCGGACATGAATCATCTACAGTATTTATCTCCACCTTCCAAAAATCTCAACCAAACACCTGATTTGAGCCACAGCCGGAGTAGAAATCTGGGGGATTTACATATCCCCCTTCATCTGATCCATCCAAACAGGATGTAAAATTGTTGTATGACATTGCCCAAGGACAAAGTTGTTGTCCAAATAATAGAAAAGAATCGTCAACAGGCTTGTAACCCAACGACACTTCCTCTCCTATTCCACCTGGAAGTTGAGGGTTCGATTTTTGCCAAGAGTGCGAGTGTTTGTTACCTATTGAGCTTACTCCATCCGTTGCCATTTAGCGGTATCCCTTCCCCCTCCACTTAGGAGTAGGCTAGATATCTATTGAGTGAAAAATAATAATAATACTAATAGAAAAGAATCAAAAGAATTTTTTTATTGTTTATCTTGTTAGTATGAATACGTATTGGGTTCTGTAGGGGTTCGAATTATCAGGACCTAGACTGCGTGTGTGGTTGGACTCCTTCCTGCTCCGCCGCCGGACCTGCAACAAGTCACTAGGGCTGAGACTACCTAGTGACCCTCCGACGATCAAGTTAGATCTCAGGGGTAAAGTTTAGGTTTAGGGTTTTGGGAAGAGCGGCATACCTCTCACAATGAGCATCCCTTTGCATTTATAGACCTAGGTTTACTTGGCCTTCAAGCCAACGCGTGGGGCATACACTCAGGTAACCGTCTCGGGTGACGTCATACGTGATGGGGGAAAAGCGGTTAAAGAGCACATGGCCTGATCCAAATGATTGCTGCAGCTGCGGGGTTAACGTGGGACCCATTCATCGTAACCGCCTTACTCAGATGCCTTGGGTAGCATTGCGCCCTGAAGCGCATACCCGGGCACGATACCGAACTCAGGATCAGGAGCAATCAGCGCTCTTCGGCTCAATAGCCAGACCCGTGGAGATGCTGGCTCGTACATTCAGCCCAGTTACCGACATGGTAACCGAGGCCACCACAATAGCCCCTCAAGTCCCTGGAGCCCCACGCTTCTGCTTCAGGGTCTTGACTCCTTCGCGAGCCACCATTCCTTCAGCCCTCTTCGAGAGGTGCTTTTGATGAACGAAGATGCTTTGGTAGATTCCTCATCAGCTGCTTCTGACAGCAAAAGTCCACGTGTCAAGCCTACCGAGACGCTAGAGGGCAAAAGCTGTCTCGGCACATGTCGTGTCAGTCGATTGGTACGAAATGTCGTTTCAGGAACACGTGTCACAAAGCCAATGGTTCGGCCATACGGCGCCCTGACCTCGGTTCTGAGCCCCAGATACTGACCGTCCGATGAGGACACGCGTCACAGATCGAACGGCTCGGTACGCGACGCTTCGCTTCCCGCGCAATGCGTCGCCCTTCTTGATATAAATAGGGGAGAGAGAGAGAGAGAGAGAACGGTTATTCTCCCCTCTGCTTTGAAGTTCTACCGCTGCCGCCGTCTTTCTCCGCTTGTCAATCGACATTTTGGACGCTTTGGACGTGAATCAACGCACGAATTTGTGGTATGTTGATCTTCTCACTTTAATCTTCATATCTTGATCATTTTCTTCGAGCTTTTCGTCATTTTGATACATTTTGTGATCGAACCACCACTCGCCGCCTCTGGCTCACGGCGGCGCTGGGGATACCCAGCGCTGTTCTTGCTTTCCCGAGGCCTATCTTCAACCTGCGACTTTAGGATTAGTGCTAACCCCAAGGGGCGCCTTCCCAAAGAGGGATGCCACAAGCCTGACCGAGACCAATAGGTTCCGAGGAGTAACGACCATTCTGTCCCGAGCGCTAAGCCTTCTTGCTTTTCCCTGAGCACATAGCTAACGGGTTTTTGCACATCTTTCTCTGTTAGGTAGGGGTGAATGGTCATTGAGCTCTCCTCGGGCAGTTCCAGTAGCTCGGTCCTTTCTGCTGACCTTGAAGAAATATTTGCGGAGATACAATCCCGAGCCTTTTACTGAACCCCTATTGACTCAATCGAACCCCACGACCCTCTGACAGCTCCACAACAGAAGACAACCTTTGACCCGAGAATGACAGAGGGCACCGAGCACTTTGGACCACGGGTCGGGACCGTTCGCCGATGCTCCAAAAGAGGTCCGCGGACGGAGGAGACCGATGAGGCCTTGTCCTTACTGAAACCAATACTTTGACGGCACGTCAACCGCTTACGGGGAGTTCAAGAGGGTTTACAGCATGCCGAAGGACGTTGAGGTTCGGCTGCTCCCAAATAACGACCCCAGGGATCTTCCGCACTGAGAAAGAGCACTGATCTTCCCCCTAATGGCCATAACGGAAGGAGGGATCAGATTTCCACTCCACCAATTCTTCAGACGAATCCTCCGAACCCTCAATCTCACCTCTTCCCAACTCACGGTAAACTCGTATAGAATTATAACGAGCATCATAGAGTTGAGAAGGCAATATAATTTGACCTTCGGAATGGAAGAACTCTTCGGAGTTTATCTACTGGGGGTCAACCGTGAACACCAACGGTACTACTTATCCTGCCGCCCCGACTACGACACGTTTTTGATCGACCATCTGCCTGATTATGAGGAATGGGTCGGTATCTATGTTTCGGTCACAGGGAACTTCATGTTCGGTCCCGGGGAAAGAGCAGGCACAGTCACTACGGTTCCATTTGAAAACGGTTCCCCTGGTTAAACCCTTCTTTTCGGTATATTCCTTCAACAAATCGTTGTACTTAGCATGTTTGTACTGATGTCCTTTTCTTCGGTGTTCTATTTTTGTAGCTGAGGGCGTCGTTGCATTGCTTCGGGAAAGAGCCATTTGATCCCGAATCATAGCTACCTTTGCAATCCCACTCGCAAATCGGTTTGCTGCCGACCTGCTCAGCTACGTTGCCTCTTACACCAGCTTCTTGAAGAAGAAACTGAGGCAACAGGGCGTTCCAAGAGCAGGGCAAGGACGAGGGAGGGGTAAAGGAAGAGGTGAAGGAAGGGGTGTTAGGAGAGCCAGAGCTCTGGAAAATGATGGGAGCAGCTCTGGTCCCCAGGGTGTAATCCGGGCGGCAATCGACTGAGAGACGCCAAAGAGGACAGGGCTCAGCGGCGAAATGAGTGGCCGAGGGAGAGGGGTCCTGAACCTGAGGCGTCGGAGGCTAGCTAGACATGGGACCGATGTCGCGATAGGCTGGCCGGGGGCAGGGCCTTCGAGGGTCGATCCCATCTCCCTGCGGGAGCCCCCAGAAAAAAGGGCTCGGCTCGAGGAGGCTGAAGGGGGCCGGGATATCGATCCTGAAACCATCCTGATCCCCGAAGAAGATGAGGAGGAGAGAACAGGAGGAACCGGCGAGGAGGATGAGGCCGGAACAAGGATCTGAGCGCGGGAGGTGCCCTGGGCTCCGAAATTTCGCCACTATGCTAGCCACCTGATCCACCACGCCGACAGCGTTTCCAACCTTGGGATGGTGTTAAGTGTATGCGGGCCTGTATCTTGCCGAGGGACGCTCGGGCAATCAAGGGTTGTACTGAGGACCTCACCGAGGAGATCGCATAGGCTCTCCTGAACGTAAGTAACCGTTTCGTGCTTTGCTCGTTTGAATATTTTGCATCTGGTGAATACCCTAGTTTTCCTTTATTGGCAGGCTGGCGCTCGGGCTTTGGCGGTCAACGACCAATGCAAAGCTCAAGAGGGGGAGATTGAAAAGCTGAAACGAGCCCTTACTGGGAAAGAGGATGACCTGAAGGCGGCCCGGGCATCCTGTGACCTTTACCTGGCTGACTTCCAGAGGAGTGATGGGGAGCGTATACTTGCCAAGGGCCGAGCTGCCAAGGCCGAGGAGGATGCAGAAACTCTTAGGGTCACCTGTGCGAGGGAGGTCGAGGCGGCGAGGGATAAAGGCTATGGTGAGGGTTGGGACGCGGCTGGCGTGGAATACAAGAAGTAAGTCCAGGAGATCGAAGCTGAGTTGCACAAGGATAGGTTCCTGGACGGACTTCAGTTCGGCCACGAAGCCCTGCTAAGTAAGCTAGATCTTCCCGAAGACTCCGAGCTCCGAGTCATGCCTCAACCGCCTCCCGAAGAGCTTGAGTTGCCCGAGGAGGTAGATGAGACCGTGCCTGGCACCGAGGAGTTGCAAGCCCCCGATGGCGCGGCTGATCTCCATGCCTCCGCTCAGGCCGACGAAGCGTAGGATGTATTTGGACTTCCCCTCCCACATCACTTTGTAATTTTTGATTTGCTTGTTTTTGCTGCACGGCTCCGGACATATGGAGTTTGCCGTTCCAGAATTTATGTAATAGTTGAGTAGGACTTTTGACTTTGAATCATATCAGTTCTGTTTCTATTAGGAATGGATGTCTTCCCTTTCTGAATTGTTATGCTTATTTTTGTTTTTGCTATGATGTATCGATGCCCCTGCTTCTGTTGTGCTTCTGACGCAAACTGTTATCGAACAGTTGTCGGAACAATGATCTGAAGCAAATTTGGATACAGGAGAAGGGGTTGTAAACCGAAGCCCCAGTCTTGAGCAAAAATCAGGGAGAATCGAGTGACCTAGTCTGAAGCAAGTAAAGAGCAGTTTGCAGTTTTCCATGCCCCTGCTTCGGACTAGTGCAGCCTTAAGCAGTGCCCATGAAAATAGTCGTAGCGAGGTGTAGGTTCAC
The DNA here is from genome assembly GCA_019656275.1 of Rhododendron kiyosumense. Classification (NCBI taxonomy): domain Eukaryota; kingdom Viridiplantae; phylum Streptophyta; class Magnoliopsida; order Ericales; family Ericaceae; genus Rhododendron; species Rhododendron kiyosumense. Next base: position 2,199,870 of record BPLS01000498.1, on the reverse strand, counting down.
GAGACGGTAGTGCTACTAGGGGACTTGGGCTAGGTCTCGAAGGGATATGGCATCGGCCATAGGTTCGGGACGCAGCGAGCCTGAGTAGTGAGAGAATTTGGTGGGTCGGTATAAGGGGCTCGGTGTAAAGCTGAGTGTCCTTAAGGCGAGTGATCAGAAGTCCAAAACGACCGAGGAGGCCGGGACGACTTAGTGGGAATTTTGTCCAAGGGTATCACTTATGGGAGGACAAAATCCCTGAAGTCTGTGTAAAACTGTCCGGTTAAGAGAAACCGAGTGTAAGTAATTAAAACAGTATAAACAGAGAATGAAAGTAATGCTCAGGAAAAGAAAGATTCTCATTCAAAACGCACTAGGATGCTGCCATTACATAAGCATACTGCCTTTGACATTTAAAGTGAAAGAAATACAAGTGAGCAGTGGATTGGGTTTCAGTAACCGAGTGCTAGCCGTAGAACTTTTTTAAGGTTGTTAGCATTCCACATCTTAGCGATGGGCGAGCCGTCCAATTTTTCCAACTTGTAATTCCCTGAACTGAGGTGCTTAAGGACTCGGTAGGGGCCCGCCCAGTTGGGCATTAACTTCTTCTTCTTGGACTTCTCCACAACCTTCTTCCAGACAAGATCATCTGGCTTGAAAGACCGAAGGCGAACACTTCGGTTGTAACCCTTGGCAACCTCCTGTTGGTATGAGGTGAGCTTTATCCTTGCATTCTCACGCTCCTCTTCAGCCAGGTCGAGGTCTGCAGCAATGTTGTCATTGTTGACCGATTCTTCAAAGTTTTCAGTACGGATGGTAGGGAGTTCGACTTGGATGGGGATGACTGCTTCCATTCCGAATGCCAAGGAGAAGGGAGTGCGACCGGTAGATCGCCAAGGTGTGGTGCGATAGCCCAAGAGCACTCTGGGCAACTCTTCGACCCATTTGCCCTGGCGAGATTCGAGTTGACGCTTAAGTCCAGAGGAGATCACCTTATTGGCAGCTTCGGCTTGTCCGTTGCCCTGGGGGTAGGCCGGGGTGGATGTGTCCCACTTGATACCGTACTCGTCAAGTAAGGCCCGATATTTCTGCCCTGTGAACTGTTTTCCGTTGTCCGTAATGATGGCAAACGGTACATCGAAGCGGGAGATAATATTTCACCACACGAAGCGGATGACGTCTGTTTCTTCAATGGTGACCAGTGGTTTGGCCTCGACCAATTTCGAGAAATAGTCGGTTGCAGTTAAGAGGAACTTGAATCCACCCGGAGCGACTAGCCGCTTTCCAACGATATCCATGCCCCATAGGGAGAAGGGCCAGGGGCTGGTTAGAAGGCTGAGGTCCCGCGCTGGCTGATGGATAATGGGAGCAAACATCTGACACTTCTTGCAACGCTTGACGAACTCTTCGGAATCCTTCTTCATAGTCGGCCACCAATACCCCTGAGAGATGGCTTGGTGGGCGAGGGACCGTCCACCGGAGTGACAGCCGCTATCACCGGCATGAAGCTCCTCGATGATGCCCTGAACTTGGTGTGGGTGTGCAACTAGTAAGTATGGTCCGGTAAATTACCTTCGGTAAAGCTTGCCGTTGGGATTGAGCCAGAAGAGGGCGGCTTTGTTCCGGAGTCGGTGAGCGTCTTTCTTGTCAATAGGAAGGGTGTCATCGGGCAGGTAACCGATGATTTCATCCATCCAACTTGGTCCGAGGTCTATGTTGAGGACCTCGTGGCTCAATACTTCAAGCTCGAAACTGGGCTTATCAATGGTGCTGAAGGAGATAGATTGATGTTCTGAGGAGGAGCAAGCCGAAGCAAGCCCGGCGAGTACGTCGGCGTGGGCATTCTGTTCGTGGGCGATATGCTCGACTCGGATGACCTTAAAAGTCTTGATGAGCTGGATAGCGGAGCTGAGGTAGGTCCGCATTCGGTTGTCCCGAGCCTCGTATTCCTCCGACAGCTGGTTAACGACAAGTTGGGAGTCGCTATAGACCACAAGTTCCTCGATACCTAGCGCTTGGGCGGTCTTGAGTCAGGAAATGAGCGCTTCATACTTGGCCTCGTTGTTAGAGGCAGGGAAGTTTATAGAAATGGAGCTTTCATGCAGGACGCCGGAGGGGGAGAGTAGTACGATCCCAGCTCCTGCGCCTCGGCTATTGGAGGCGCCATCGACCTACATCTTCCAGATATCGCAGTGGAAGAGCTTCCATGCAGAGCTTGGGGTTGCCTGGTGGGACGCTTCGAGGCGCGGGGGCGGGGTTGAAGTGAGAGCGTCAGCTGGAGTGAGCTCGGTGATAAAGTCGGCAAGGACCTGGGCTTTTGATAGCTGTCCGAGGTTGGAAGTGGATTTCGAAGTTCGCGAGCTCGACAGCCCACTGTGAGATTCTATTAGAGAGATCGGCCTTCCGAAGGAGAGACTTATAGGGGTACTCGGTCAGGACAATGATACGATGTGATTGGAAGTAAGGGGCAAGCTTTCGAGAAGCAGAGACGAGAGCGAGCACAAGTTTTTCCAAGGGGAGGTAACGTGTCTCGGCAGGAGTCATGGTCTTACTGGAGTAGTGGATAGGCTGATGCTCCCTTCCTTCCTGTCGGACGAGTACCGAGCTTATAACATGTAGAGAGACAACTAGGTAGAGGTACAGATCTTCCTGGTCTCGAGGGGTTACAAGGAGCGGGGCCGCGGAGAGATAAGTCTTCAACTGCTGGAGGGCCCGGTCACAATCCTCTGTCCATGCGAAGTTGCACCGGCTTCCTTTTAAAAGCTCAAAGAACGGGTGGCATTTGTCCGAAGAGCGACTTATAAATCGATTCAAGGCAGCGGCCATGCCGGTTAATCGTTGAACGTCTCGTTTGTTGTGGGGGGCGGAGAGTTGCTCGATGGCGCACAGTTGGGCTGGGTCAGCCTCGATACCGCATCGGGAAACGAGGTGGCCGAGGAACTTCCCGGAGCTGACACCGAATACACACTTCTCGGCGTTAAGGCGGAGCTTATGTTTTTTGAGGATTTCGAATACTTCGGCGAGGTGAGTTAGGTGGTCGCTAGCACGCATGCTCTTGACCACCATATTGTCAATGTAAGCCAACATCGTGTCTCCCAGTAGGCTCTCAAACATCGTGGTTATCATTCGCTAGAAAGTGGTGTCGGCATTCTTTAAACCGAAGGGCATGATAAGATACCCAAAGATATCGTGGGGGGTGATGAAGGCCGTGTTCTCAACATACCCTTCACTCATGGCAATCTGATGATACCTTCGGTAGGCGTCCAAGAAGCTCAGTCGCTCGTGGCCGGCTGTGGCGTTGACGAGCTGATCAATCCAAGGGAGGGGGAAGAAATCCTTTGGGCAAGCGTCGTTGAGATTGGAGTAGTCAACGCAAACCCGCCATTTGCCGTTCTTCTTTTTCACCACTACGGTATTGGCCAACCATTTGGGGTATTGAACTTCTCGGATTGCCCCTGCGTTCAGGAGTCGGTTGACTTCTTCGATAACGGCCTCGGAATGAACAGGAGAGGACCGTCATGACTTTTGTACGACCGGGCGTTTGGCTCGGTCGATGTTGAGTTCGTGGCAGATGAAGGATGGATCGACCCCGGGCATCTCATATGGGGTCCAAGCAAACACTTCGATGTTTCGGTGGAGAAAGGCTATCATCACGTTCCGATCAGTATCACTAAGTGAGGAACTGACAAGGAAGAAATGGGAACCGTCTTCGGTAATTGGGATTGTGGCCACGTCTTCTATGGTCTTGTCGTCAGCGGGTCTACCGACGTCCTCCAAGACTGAGGCCTTGGGGACTTTGATAAGATTAACCCGGGAGGTCTGTTTACTACTTCGGATGGCGTTGACGTAGCACTTCTTAGCCGCAGTTTGATCGCCATACAAGTCTTCCTGGCACCCATGGATGCCGATGAAACGGACCACTTGGTGATAGGTGGAGGCAATTGCCTTGAGCTTATTTAGCCATGTGTGCCCGACAATCGCGTTGTAAGGACTAGGGATGTCGACCACCACAAATTCCATTTCAAGAGTTACCGAGCCGACACGAACTAGGAGAGTGACCATGCCAATGGGCTAGACTGGTGCTCCATTGAAGCCGATAAGAGGAACTTCGGAGGGGCGGAGGTCGGTGTCGGGGATCTTCAGATCCTTAAATAGAGAGTAGTACATGACTTTAGCCGAGCTGCCCTGGTCCACGAGGACGCGACGGACGTTGAAAGTCCCGATGCGTAACGTGACTACAAGGGCATCATTGTGCGGAAGCTAGACATGGTTGAGATCTTTCTCGGTGAATGTTATCGTCCACTTAGAGCCGTCATCGGTCCTCGGGCGCTTCGGTTCGAGACCGACCAACATGACCTACTTGGAGGAGGAGGCCGCATTCAGCTTGTCCCAAATGATGCGAGCGGCTTCAGAGTTTAGAGGACCATGAATAACATGGATTGTCTGGACTTCTTCCTCAGTGTTTGTTTCGGTACGTTGTGCCCAAGCCGTTGTCTTCTCGTGATCGATGAAGTTGCCGAGGTGGCCACCCGCAACAAGCTGCTCAAAGTAAGCCTTGAAGGGCTTGCATGCAGTAGTGAAGTGGCCCTGCTCGTTGTGATAACTGCATCGGACAATGGGATTCTTGATTTTCCCATTTTCGGTGCCTAGCTTTTGATTTGGGAAGGAGAAGAAGGGCTGATCCTTCACTTGATCGATGATTCGGTAGATAGGAGCGTTGAAATCACTTGGCTTCGGTCCTCTCCTCTATGACTGCTTGATATTGTTGACCTCTTTCTTTGGCATTGGGACAGGTGCGGGAACCGGTGTGGATACCGAGGTGGTCAGAGTCTTCGAACTCGTAGGCTTCCCGATGCCTCTCTCCGCCTTGGATTCGATGAGCTGACACCAACCCCCAATTCGAGTCATAAGGTCCTTCATAGAGTTAGGCTTATGGTAGGCGAGGTTGTCGTAGACTTGTTCGTCCTGGGAGGTGAGACCTAGCTTGAATCCTCGGGTGGAGATGACGCCATCGCAACCCTCTATCTCATTGAATAGTTCCCAGTAACGGCCGGCGTACTGCCGGAGCGTTTCGTCGTTGTGCTTGCGGAGGGCCAAGAGGGAGTCGATCTCTTTCTCGTGCTTATTGCTTGTTACGAATCGGGCCATGAAGGCATCACAGAGGGAATCGAACGAGGAAATTGACCGAGCCGGGATTTGATTGAACCAGGTGAGGCCCAGGTTGCCGAGGCTTGCAGGAAACACCTTGCACAAGAAGGCATCGTCCGAGGGTTCATTCCGAAGGAACAACGACATAACGAGCTTGTACTGGACCAGATGGGTGTAGGCCTCGGTCTTGCCATTGTACTTAGCAAATTGGAATTGGGTGAATCCCTTGGGGCGGGGGGGTGATCGAGTCGATCTCCCTCATGAAGGGGGAGGTCGTGAGTTGTGTAAGCCGCGTGTCGCGATGAGGTTGGATCTAACGGTCGAAACCGTCTGGACGCTAGTCGTTGTGCGCTTCGTTGGAATAAGCTTGTCCAGCCTGTCGTATTCCTTCCTCTTCGGTGCGACGCTGACTGACTTCTGGGGGGAACGCTCACGGCAATGCTTTCGGTAGCTATCTCGAGCGAAAGGCTCGAGGAGCTCAGTGATCGGGCTTCTGCTGTGGAAGCCTGCAGGGTGCGAGACGACAGGGCTCTTGGCTCTGGAGTTCTTCAGGCGTTCGCGATAACCCTTGGTTTGGAACTCCACAAGGCTGTCATCTCCCCTGGCTGCCCTTGTGAGGCTAGGGGTAGATTCTAGGCCTGTTTTGCCTGCTCGGACCGAGTGGGTGGAAGAGGCGGAGACGCTCCTAGCACCGAGCCTCTCGAAGGCCGATGGTCTCCTTCGAGGCTAGATGGGGGAGCGGGAACGGTCCCTGCGTGACGCGTCTTTTGCGGCTAGGGCATCCGCCACTCTTGGTGGCTCGAGACGATCCTTGACTGAGGGGCGAGATCGGTGCTCCAGCAGGTGACCGACTTCGTTGCTGCGGGGAGGGGTATGATGACTCTTTCTTCCACCACGACTCCCGGAGGAATGAGATGGGGAGATCTGGAGGAGGTGTTTGATCTCCGCCAACTCATCTCGGACGTGTCTGTCGCGCTTCATCACTGTCGCGAGATCGTCGATTTTCTGCTCGAGATGGCGGATGTAGGTGTGGAGCTCGGAAGATGGGCCTGCGTCCAGAGTTGAGGCTCCAGCGCCAACTCCGACGGATATACATGGGTCTTCCCAAGGGCGATGGCTCCGCCGGAGGCCAGGCTGTGGTCCACGAGGGAACCGAGCCCGTGAGCGGTACCACCGTGGTGTGCATTGTCGACCTCAACCATCTTTGATTCAGGAGCGAGGAATGGACGTTGAATGAGTGGCTAGGTCCCCAGCAGAGTCGCCAATTGTAGGGGTTCGAATTATCAGGACCTAGATTGCGTGTGTGGTTGGACTCCTTCCTGCTCCGCCGCCGGACCTACAACAAGTCACTAGGGCTGAGACTGCCCAGTGACCATCCGACGATCAAGTTAGATCTCAGGGGTAAAGTTTAGGTCTAGGGTTTTAGGAAGAGTGGCATACCTCTCACAATGAGCATCCCTTTGTATTTATAGACCTAGGTTTACTTGGCCTTCAAGCCAACGCGTGGGGCATACGCTCAGGTAACCGCCTCGGGTGACGTCATACGTGACGGGGGAAACAAAGCGGTTACGGAGCACATGGCCTGATCCAAATGATTGCTGCTGCTGCGGGGTTGACGTGGGACCCATTCATCGTAACCGCCTTACTCAGATGCCTTGGGTAGCACTGCGCCCCGAAGCGCATACCCGGGCACGATACCGAACTCAGGATTAGGAGCAATCAGCGCTCTTTGGCCCAATAGCCCGACCCGTGGAGATGCTGGCTCGTACATCCAACCCGGTTATCGACATGGTAACCGAGGCCACCACAGGTTCTATTATGAATTCTAAGCTTAACTCATTTTTAACTTATCCCCTATTCAAATTTTAATTCCAAGGTATATTTATTTATTTATTTTGTGAGAGAAAAGTTAGTCTGCTCAAATACATTGGTTGCCCAAGTAGCGGTCCCCCCCCCCCCGGTCGCTGAGTTTGGGACTCCACACCCCCCTCTCTCTCGTTTGCTAAGTTTGGGACCTCTATGGAGTGGTTCGGAAGTAATCTACATTCTCCCGTCCCTAAAAATTAGAATATACATCCTTCGTTCAATTATTTCAATTAGTCGTAATGAAAACTTGTGTTTTTCGTTGAATAAAATATTTTCATGCATAGTTTTTCAAAAAATAAATTCACCAAATAAAGATATCAAATATCAATTGTTTCTTTAAATTGGTATAAAAACAAAATCCAAAAAAGAAAGCTCTACAAACAATATTCGGACCAAACCATGCTTGTGTTTTTTGTGTGTGGAGTTGGGAGCCCAAGCTCGGAAAGAATCATAGCCCAAAAATTCAACCATTGGGAGTAGGTACTGGGCTGGCGCGGACCTGCGCAAGAAGGGCCCCAAGCACAACAGGTTGCCGATGGATTGACCTTCAGATGGGTGTCGTTCCAAGCCCATAAGTATGATCCAAATTGTTCATATTTTCAGATCGCCCCATTAGTATGATCCGAACTGTTCATTTTTTCAGATCAATCATCAGTTTCTGAGTGAGCTGGATTTGAGGTTGACGAAGTCCTTCCTTAGTAACAATATGAACAAAAGTACGTTTTTCTTGAGAAAGCATGGATGGATATGATTTTACGAATAAACTTCAAGAAAAATGTACTGTAATGCATATCTAGTTGATTTCAATTTTGGCGATATCAGTAACTCGACAAGCCCAAGAAAATGAATAGTTATCAATGAGAAATAAGTAAAACCCTATTGTTTCCAAGTTTTTTTTTTTATCTACTGCGTACATCCAAGAAGCGGCTGCGAACAGATTGAACTGAACTACAACCAGGTTTAGTTTGAATCCCCTTAATCTTCATCATATCCCTAACCATTCCCACATCCTCCCATCTCTCAGCATAAGCATACACATTTGACAAAGCAACATAGTCTTCACTCACATCACTTGACTCCACAACACTCAGCTCTGTCTGCTGCTGCAACTGGAGAAGAATCTTCCCCACCTTCTCCCCCATCACAACATCCCCATGAACTTTGCACGCATTAAGCAAAGACCTCCACAAAACCGCGTCCGGCTCCACCTTCATATCTTTAATGAAACTGTAAGCCTCTGTCAAGTGCCCTGCTCTGCCTAGAAGATCAACAACACAGCCATAGTGTTGTATCAGAGGCTTAACGCCGAATTCTCTCTCCATGCTGTGGAACAAACAAAGGCCTTCTTCGACAAGTCCAGCATGGCAGCAGGCAGAAAACAAGCTAGTGAAAGCCACCGAGTTGGGTTTCACACCATGAGCTTCCATAGCATCCAAAATCTCCAGCGCTTGTTTTCCTTTCCCATGAACAGCTAGCCCGGTCACCATAGCTGTCCATGTCAACACATTTCTCTCTTTCATTCTCTTAAATACGTACATAGCGCTGTCCAGGCAACCGCATTTCGCGTACATGTCGACAAGGCCAGTCCCGATAAACACATCAAGTTCCAGGGTATAAATTGTCTTCTCTATATACCCATGAATGCAAGTGCCGGTATCCAAAACACCCAACTGAGAAGCCGCGGAAAGAACACAAACCATAGTCGTATCGGTTGGTGTCACCCCACTAACATCACCAACCAACATTTCCTTAAACAACGTGAATGCATCACTAGCATATTCCCCAACCTTCAATTTCTGCGAACAGTAGCCCTTTATCATGGCATTCCAAGTAGCACTACTCCTCACAGCCATTTCATCAAACACTCGGCGCGCAGAGCCCACGTCCCAATTACTGGCATAGAAATGAACAGCAGTTGTTCCCACCATGACATCCGACAAAAACCCATGTTTGATCACCCGAGCGTGCACTTGTTTCCCTTCAAACAACGCGGAAACCGCGGGGCAAGACCCAGCGCAGGCGCCGAGCAGGAACACGTAAGTGAAATCGTCGAAGGAGAGGGAAGATTTAGAGACCCAGTGGGCAAAGAGATGGATGGAGTCCCTGGGTTTGGTGCACCTGATGAGGAGGTTGAAGAGGTAGAGATTTTGAGGGTGGAAGTGGGTGAGGATTAGATGGGCATGGGTAGTGGCGAGTGGGGTTGAGAAGCGTTGGATAAGTTGGGCAAGGATGGGTGGGGATTTGAGGTGGTCGTTGGTGAGGAGTTGGGCGTGGATTTGTTTGAGATGGGATAGGGATTTTAGTTTTAGGGGGTGTTTGAGTTGTAGAAGGGACGAGAGATACCTACTTGGTATTGGAATTAGGCTCTGCATGCATGCAGGTGGGGTGGTGGTATACTGATTGAGATTGGAATTTCAGCTAGTCCAAAGAGTGGAGTGGAGTGGAGTTTTTAGAGCTTATTGTATGTATGGAGAGAAAATCCCAGATCAGAGTTCTTTCTTTTGCCAGGGAGTTGACTCAAACTAATAAATTAATGGAGGGTAACTTTTTTTGATTAATGGAGGGTAACTTCTTACTAGCGATTTTGGTTCAACTCAGACCAATCACATACTAATATGAAATTCCAGTAGATTTACCCCACCCACCCACCCCCCTTATTTGGCAACGATAAGAATTTACTCGTCTCCACTTTGGGGCAATTCATTTGACAGTAATTCATAAAATTCGTTATAGATTGTCCTCTGAAAAACAAAGCTCTCCTACGTTGTCATCGTAGTATAAAACATCTAAAAACGGAATAACATCATTTAGAATAAGGGAAATTATAATGCCACGACACTTTTGTCTAGTGCCACGACAACTATACAGCTGTGACCAAGTATTCCATCCCTACCCTCTCTCTCCCAACGTTCTCACGGCACTTTCAATTTCTCTCTCTGGTGCAGAGTGCCCAAGAAACCCATTTCACAATTATCAGCTTCTCTCACATCTTTCTTTACAAACCCATTATCACTGACGATGATGAAGGAAATCAAATACCTCGTTCTCAGAGAATTGAAAGAACATGAAGAATAGACTTTTTTTTTTTTTTTGAACGGGAAGAAGACACTTGAAGGAGTAAATTAGAACAGATTGTTTGAAGAGATTTGAAGGAAAATTAAAAACCCCGTTCTCCTCTCATTTCTCTCATTCCAATATTTCTTGGACTTTTGCATGGTGTTCCCTTTTATTTTTGTGTAATAATATACCTTGACAATAGCTAGAAAATCATGTGATTGCTGATGAGTTCAAAAGGGGGTCCGTGCGGCCGTCCGAGTCATTGTGGACCCCAAAAGGGGTCTTTAATTTTGTTAGATCAAGATGAACGGGATAGAGATCTTACTTGCAAAGCAGATGAGAACAAATTGGAGAGAGATCAGCGGATTGAAAGAGGAAAGCAATAGAGAGCTCAGAGAAGATGAGAAAGCACATGACGAGAACTGGGCAAAGGTTTCTTTGCAAACAAGGATAGAAGTAGAAAAAGATTAAAGTGAGGGCAAGATAGTCAGGCTACACAAAAGGTCGTGGCAGTAAAAATCTGAGTCGTGGCATTAGGGCCGCCCTAGAATAAATTCTGAAAAAATATTGGTATAGACCAGGGTTGTAAATTCCGTTCCGTACCGGCCGGTACGTTCCGGATTTGTGAGATTCCGGTACTATAAGCCTTCAATACCGTCTCGGTCTAAATACCGGACCTTACCGGTCGGTACCGGCAATCTTGGAAAATACCGGAGGAGATGACTTGCTCGGTAATTCCGGCCGAAATTTTGCAAATGCGGGCAAATCCGTAACAACGTCCAAATTAAGTATTAAAATGGTATTTTCGCCTCAATTTCGTCAACCTAAAAGCCCTATAGCCTCCCGGATTTCCTTATCCCCCTCCCCTTTATAGTGGAGCGAAATATCCGAAGGGTCTAAAAGGTTCAAATGGGTCACAAGGGACGGGCCGTGTGGTTTTTGAGCGATTAGCTGTCTCAGTTCGTCTGTTCCCAGAGGAACCTGGACACGTCAATTGTACGTGTTAGCCGAAGGATAAGGAGATTCTAAGAGGTTAGCCGAGCTACCATGTAAAAGCCGAAGGATGATGAACTCATTACGTTCGGATAACTTTACTCGCTCGGTAAACTGCTCCACCTCGTGATTGGTCGTTTCTTCGGTCATGATTACTTCGCTCGGAAACCGCTCTTCCAGAACCTTCTAGAAGCTTCCAAGGATACGTGGGAGAGCTTCTTTGATAAGCAACGTGACATCTCTGACTGATGTGACCCGTCTAGCTCTGACTGGACGGCTCCCCAATCCCCAACGGGCGACAGTCAATTAATGCCTCTGACTCGTGACGTCATCCGAGCGTAACCTAACGCGTGGGTGGCAGGGACAGCCTGTTCCACTCTCTCTCCATCCTTGCCTATAAATAGACAAGGACCTCCTCCAAGATAGAGGTTCAGATTTCTAAACACTAATCTTCTTCCGTTCAAGCAAATTTCTTACCATACCTCTTCTCTTTAAGCTCCTCTTTCTGACTAGATCGTCGGAGCTTCTTCCCGGAGGAACAACCCCCTCTGGTTCTGCAGGTACACGTAGATTGGCGCCATATTTCTCGGTTCAAACGAGTCAAGATGGTCAACAAGAAATCAGCCCCCCACAATTGGCGACTCTGCTGGGGATCTTCACATACTCTACCCAGCACCGTGGACCTGATTTCCATCTCCACCGTGACTCCACCTTCTTATCTTTCCTCCCACGCCTTCCCTCTATGGCTCAACGTCTTCCTCCTCCTGGCCCGGAGAACTTCACCCTCGGGTTATCTGGATATGGGTCTCTTAACCTCAATCCCGAGCAAATGGTGGGTATTGTTCCACCGGTGGCTAGACAACTTTCTCTCCCACAGACAGAGTTGGATATCGCTTTAGTGGAACAGAAGCGTTAGGCAGCTGTCATAGCCATGCTCTAGCAGCGGTTAGAGGATCGAGATGGAGGCGTGCTGGCAACCCCGGCACGTGTCCATACGGCTGAACCAAGTCAGCCGAAACGAACTCATAAGCGCAGCAAAAAGACTCGCCCTACACAAACAACCAAGCTGGCGGTATCCAAGCAACGAACTGTTTTTGAATGCCTTGAAGGGGCATCGCAGCAGATGAGCCCGCGCCCTCGCTTGGCAAGCCAGATCCGAGCGGAAGGTTTGAGATCTTCGGCTACGAGTTCAACGGTCGGCACTAATGAAGGAAGAGCTTTGGGCCGAGTGCATTCATCCGCGCTACGGAACTTAGGCGGACGAGATGGGAAGTAGCCCGTGGATCTTAACGATCCACCTCGGCAGAGCTATGTAGGTGAATTTCCCGAACGATCAGCACCATCTCGATAGGGGTCCGAGCGTCATCGTCATGATCAATGTTCGGAAGGCTCTCATGGTCATCATCGGAGAGAGAGCCCAGACAGATGTTCGGAACAAGACAACACCATCACTCTCTACGACCAGTTTACGTGCCTTCCAACCATGTACCAACCGGTGGTTGGTCAGGCGAGGTTTCAGCAACCTTGGCCTGAAGGTTCAAGGGGAGCCCGGGAGCTAGCAAGGGACAACAGAGAGCGGCTGGGATACCAAACCGAGCTTTGGCAGCGTCATCCCGAGCCTCGCCCAACCATGCCACCACAGATTGTCCAACCCATCCCTGTTCCGGAGGATAATTCGAAGCTCGGGAAGGCAAAAGCTTCCCCCTTCGTGGATGCCATCCAGCAAGAGCGGCCCCCGGATCGATTTGTTATGCCGCGTTACGAAGCTAAGGAGGACGCAGTTGCGTTCGTCTGTCGCTTTCGGCAAATGAGGAGCATTCATAACTTTTCTGATGCACTTATGTGCAAAATCTTTCCCCTCTCATTAAGCGAGCCAATTATGCTCTGGTATAATCAGCTAAAGCCAAAGTCTATCACATGCTTCAACGAATTAGAGTTGGAATTCATGAAGAGGTTTGTGACCAGCAATATTCAACCGAAGACGCTTTCAATGTTGGTAAACATGCGAAGGGCTACGGGAGAAACCCTTCGGCTTTATACCGAGCGATATTGGGAGGTCTACAATCTTATTCCCGATTGCGATCAAGGGGTCGCTGCAGAATTGTTCATGAACGGCCTAGACCCAACTTCGGCCATGTTTCGCGATCTATTGAGGAATCCACCGAAGAGTATGGGGGAGCTCATGACTATTATCGAGAAAGATTGCGTCCATGAAGAAGCGATGGCCGAGCGCCATGCCCCGAAGGTTGCAGAACCTTCTAAAACACATGCCGTGGCTAAAAAGCAAGTGGTCAATATTGGGCAAGCATCAGGAGGAAGTAGGCCGAACAACGGCAATCGACCTTCGCAGCCTCAGCCGCAACAAGTAGTGCAGCAGCCTAAGAGGGAGCCACGGCCGGATGAATATGTCGTAGAATGGACGACATTCACCGAACCTATTTACAAGTTGCTCACAACCATCGGCAAGCTCCCCTTCTTCGTGGCGAGGCCCAGGAATGTGCTCATATCACAAGGAGCGAGGACATTATACTACAAAGTGTCCGCCGTTCAAAAAGTATCTGGAAGAGCTTGCTGGTGCTGGACACCTCAACTAGTGGATCGACACTCGGAAACATCCGTTACCTCCCCCTTCGCCTATCGTTGGAAACTCGGTTAGTGTTATTCAAGGCATCGCTTCGGAGGGACGCATATACGAGTTGCAATTGGAGATTGACAAAACTGTTGCTGCCTTGGCAATTTGCAACGTCAGTACATCGACAAAGCGAAAGTGGGAAGATCCGCATTTCAACGGTCCTATTGCTTTCACATCCGAGGATCTTGAGGGAGTCCAGGTACCTCATACAGACGGCCCCTTGTCATTACCGTCATAATTGACAAATCCACCGTGCAGCGCGTGCTAGTTGATCAGGGGAGCTCGGCGGACGTTATATTTTACTCAACTTACAAGAGCCTTGGTCTCTCTCCAAGCGAGCTTCGGCCGGCCACAACACCGCTCGTTAGCTTCACTGGAGCCCTGGTATGGCCCCTCGGTCTGATTAACTTGCTTGTTCGGGCTGGTTCACGAGTGATTGATGTGGAATTTGTGACAACTAGCTCACCAAGCCCATACAACGTCATCCTCGGCCAAACCTGGCTACATGGAATGCAGGCGGTGGCTTCAACTTTTCATCAGGTTGTGAAATTTATCGGATGGAATGGGCGGCAGGAGAGCCTCTGAGGAGACCAAATTCAATCAAAGAAGTGTTACATTAGTACCGTGACAAATAAGCAAAGTTGCCTCGAAGTGCAATGTGTGGAGGTTGCGGATTCCATCGTAATAGAGGATGTGGGGTTGCCCGCCGAACAAAGGTCATCCGAAGAGCTCATCTGCATGCCAATTAACGAGGAGGGCACACGGTATTTTCTTATCGGAAGCTCCTTGACCGAGGAAGAACGTTGGAAAATGTACGACTTCCTCATGAGGCATATCGAAGTATTTGCTTGGACTCCACAGGAAATGCCAGGTGTTGATCCTTCGTTTGCAACTCATGCGTTGAACATGGATCCAAACAAGAAGTCGGTGTAACAGAAGCTCTGGCGTTCGTCAGCACTTCATGTCGAGGTGGTGATAGCTGAGGTTGACCAATTGTTGGAGGCAGGGGCGATTTACGAAATACTTTACCCTACTTGGTTGGCTAACCCCGTTGTCGTATCGAAGAAGAATGGGAAATTGAGGGTTTGTGTGGACTACACGAACCTCAACGATGCTTGTCCGATGGATCGATTCCCACTTCCTCAGATAGAACAAATGGTGGATGCAACTGTGGGGTGCGAGCGGCTGAGTTTCATGGATGCATATCGTGGGTACCATCAAATCACCTTAGCCGAGGATGACCAAGAAAAGACGGCCTTCATCTCTCCCCGAGGCGTTTATTGCTATAACATAATTCCGTTCGGATTGAAGAACGTTGGGGCAACCTTTCAACGAATGATAACTTCAATGTTTCCAGGGATGCTCGGTCGGATATTGGAAGCTTGTATCGACGATTTGGTGTGTAAGAGCAAGTTCGCTCGGGATCACCTTCGGGATTTGGGGGAGGTCTTTGCTGTCCTGAAGAAACGCAAGTTGCGACTAAATGCGGAGAAGTGTGCATTCGGAGTTAGTTCTAGGAAATTCCTCGGCTATATGGTCAGTCGCCGAGGAATAGAGGCTGATCCGACGCAGCTTACTGTTGTGCGAAACCTCTGAGCTCCCACAACTATTAGGGAAGTACAGCGTCTCACGGGAATGGTAGCAGCGCTGAATCGTTTTATACGGCGTTCGGGAGATCTCTGTCGGCCCTTCTTTCAGGCTAACAAGACTAGCCGCTGAAGGTTCGTATGGAACAAAGAGTGTGAACAAGCCCTGCAATCATTGAAAGACTACCTATCTCGCGCTCCGCTTCTCGTCAAGCCCCAACCCGAAGAAGATTTGTATCTTTACCTTGCTGTATCGGACCATGCCACTCTGTGCTTGTTTGGAAAGAAGGAGTGGAGCACCAGCCAATTGTTTACTCCAGCAAAACGATGACGGATTCTCAGACTAGGTATCTGCCTATGGAAAAGTTGGCATTGGCCCTTGTTTCCGCTAAAACAAGCCTCTTGCCTTACTTCCAATGCCATTGGATCGTGGTCCTTACTAAGTTTCCTCTCAAAGCTGTGCTTCGGAAGACGGATTCATCAAGCTGGATCCTCAAGTTTTCTCAAGACTTGGCCAACTTTGATATTCAATTCGAACCTTGAACGGCTATCAAGGGGCAGGCTTTGGCTGATTTCTTTGCTGAGCTTACCCCAGGGTTGAAAGATGAGGCCAATGCAATAGTTACTGCAGAGGAAGAAGCTCGACGTGTCCACGAAGATGCCACTGAAGAATGGAGTACTCCGCCAATCGAACCTCATCGTTCCCGATATATGTTCGGTAAGAAAACGCCCATGAAGGAGTGGAAGTTGTTTTCAGGAGATGCATGGCGAATGACGGTGGACGGCGCCTCCAACGTAAATGGGGCTGAGGCTGGCATTGTTCTTATCTCACCGAGTGGGACAGTGCACGAGAGCGTTGTCTCCATTGGATATCCAGCTACCAACAATGAAGCCGAGTATGAAGCTCTTATCGCAGGGCTGCAACTCGCTCTCCGCCTTGATGCAGATTCGGTTCATGTCTTCTGTGATTCTCAGCTCATTGTGTGACATTTAATTGATGACTACCAAGCAAAAGACCAACGAATGAACGCCTACGTTAGTCACGTCTTGACACTTATTCAGCAATTTGGCTATGTCGAGGTGGAATGGATCACTCGGGAGCATAATGCACATGCAGACGCCTTGGCAGGTCTAGCTTCGGTATACCAAAGCTTAGGCAGTCGAACAATTGTGTTTGACGAGGTGGAAACGCCAAGCTTTGAACCCTTGGGCATGCCAGTTGCTTCCATTACGCTCGGCCCCAGCCAGATGGACCCGATAGTCGCGTTCTTGCGAACTCATCTTCTTCCTTCGAATAAAAAGGAAGCCCACAAGATTCGCTGTCGTGTCGCCAACTACTTCTTGGATCCACATGGCGAACTCTACCGAAGAACCTTCACCGGCCCGGACTTGAAAGTGGTGTACGAAACTCAGGTGGAAGGCGTCTTGGATGAGCTACACTCGGGAAGTTGTGGAACTCATTCGGGTGGGCGAAGCATGGCACAACGAGCCTTAACTCAGGGGTACTGGTGGCCAAAGATGGTGAAGCAATCCGAGGAATATGTGAAACGTTGTGTTCGGTGCCAGAAGCAAGCCTCACTTATCCATCAACTAGCCTTCCCACTCAAGATGATCTCGAGTCCTTGGCCTTTCGCCGTTTGGGCTTTCGACATAGTCGGTAAACTGCCCAAAGCACCAGGAAGTTTTGAATATCTACTTACCGCCACAGATCTTTTCACTAAATGAGGCGAAGCAAAACCGATGGTGAAAACGACTGCTGGTGACGTGGAACGGTTCATTTGGAAGCATATCATCTCGAGGTTCGGCGTTCCTTACGCCATTCTGTCGGACAACGGCCCCCAATTTGTGGCAGCTGCTCTTAAAGCTTTCTACAAGCGACAAAAGATCACCATCCAGAATTCCTCGGTAGCATATCCTCAGGGCAATGGCTAGGCCGAGGCCTCCAACAAGACGATTACACGGGGGCTTAGGCGTCATTTGGATGGGAACTCGGATTATGGGTTGAAGAGCTCCCTCATGTCTTGTGGGCCTACCGCACTACGCCGCGGCGGTCCACGGGACGTACACCGTTCTCGATGGCCTACGGCATGGAAGCCGTCTTACCTCTTTCCACATTAATTCCCACCACACGAATAGAGAACTTCAATCTTGTGGATAATAATGCATTGGTGGGTTCAGAGTTGGACTTCGCTGAAGAACTACGTGACAACGCCAATCTTCGGCACGCTGCATATCAACAGGAAGTGGCTAGGGGCTATAACAAGAATGTTTGCGCTCGGCCATTTCAGGTTGGCGATCTCGTTCTTCGGATGGTTGTTGAAGCGAACAAATTGACGAAACTGAAGGATCCGTATGAAGGGCCTTACCGTGTGATTGAAAAGAAGGCCATTGTGTTTACAAGCTTGCTGAAATGGATGGTACTCCAATACCCAACCCTTGGAATGCTCAAAAGCTTCGGAAATTCTACGGCTAGCTATTGTTTCGAGTTGTTTCACGTTGTTTCGTTTCGTTTTTCTTTATTCATCGTACTTCTTTGTACGCCTTCGGGCCATGTTAATAGAATCCACATTTCTTTCTTTTTACTCTTTTGTTTGCTCGTCATTTGGGTATTCCACCGAGCCCATGTTGTTAGGCTGTTAGGCTTGGAATTCCTTTCATTTGAGCGAAATCCTTGTAGCCCTCGGTGCTTCAATTGATTGGGCGAATCCTCGTAGCCCTCGGTATTTCGTTCGTTCGAGCGCACTCCTCGCCACTCTTGGTCTTTCGTTCGTTCGGTCTCGTTCTCATTCCTCTGCCTTGATGGATTCCCGTTGCTGTCTTTCGGCAATCCATCAAGTCAGGGGGCTACTAAATGGGCAAAGATGGATAACAATAAGCGTACCATGCAAAACTACACGAACGTTTCTTATAATTTGACGATCTGCTAAATTGACCAAGTAATCCGAACATTGCAATGAAACGTGAGCATAGACATTAGAACGAGCAAAATCACTTGTGAATTTTTTCGTTAAACATTCTTTTACAAATGATGATCCGGCAAATACCAACTGTTTGGTGCCGGCCAACTCAAACAACAAAAATAAAACGGAAAACAACCACAAAAGAAATGCCCAGAACTCCTTAAGGGGCGGTGAAAAAAGATAGTGTAGGATCGTCCGAAGGAGGAGCTGGAGTGGAGACAGCTTCGGTGGGCTCTACGGTGGGGTCAAGATGCTCAGCCTCGAGTTGCTGCGCTTCGGCTGGACCGCGAGGAGGAACCTCAACAAGTGTTCTTCGTTCGTCGTCCTGTTCCACCCCAGCATCGTCCAAGCCTCTATTGTAGTCCAGCATAAAGCTTACCTTATGCTGTTCTTCAATAATCTCGGCCTGGGCCTCGGCTAGATTCTCAGCGTCAGCTTCTTCAGCCTCGAAGTATCCCTTATCGTATTCCTTCTGCAGCTCCCCCTCCATTTCTTTCTTCATCTCCTCTCGGCCCAGAGCTCGACCTTCGGCCAGACCTTCTTCTTTCCCCTCGGACCTGGTCTTCTCGGCCGATTTTTGCATGCCTTTGACTAGGTCATTGAGGTTGGCCATTTGCGTCTCCAGAGCTTGGCGAGCGGCCTCGGACTCTTCCTAGCTCTTCTTGTATTCATTAGCTGCATCTTTATTGACTTGAAGGTATTGCAGCAACAATTTCTTCTTCTTCTCGTGTTCAGTAAGATGAAGATTGATGCTCATAATGGACTGGGTGGCCTGAGGGAAGTAAACAGGTATATCTAGTAAGCAAATAAATGGAAAAGGAAACAAATCATTATGACTGAAGGAACTTACTCTCGCAGCATGATAATAGTATTCAGTCAGAGCGGCTTTGAGAGAGGAAGATTGAAGATCCTTCGGTAGACCCACCCCGGGCAGCAGGGGTCACGAAGTTCGGCATCCAACGATGTTCTCTTCGCTCGTCCCTTTCCCTTCCTCCTCATCTCTAACCTCGGTCTGCATCGTCGCCTTAAGTTTTTTGCTCACTGGGGCTTCCTTCGGCGACGGAGGAGCAGGCGGATGACGCTTCTGAGACAGTTGGGGGGGAACTTTCTTGCCCGGCATCGAGCCTGAAGCTGCTGCAGCTCCAGCTTTCTTCTGCAAAGCCTTCGCTTTTTCTTTTTCCTCCAGCTTCTTCTGGAGCACATCTTTCATGCTTCGTGGAGGCATGATTTCCTCTTCTTCGGCTGAGGTGCCTTCGGTGGGTTGGCAGATGAGTCCTTGGAGAGGCCTGTCTTCACTCGGAAGAAGTTCTTCGGGGATTGCTTCCTCCTTGTTAGCCCCCTTTTTTCGGATTCTCCCTCCGTACGCTGCTTTATATTCAAGGATGGTCGGAGCGTCCTTTCTTCCCAGGGGATGTAAGGAGGGTTGCAGCAAGTTTACACCCCCTTGCCACCTTTAGCAAGTCCCTGTTGATTTTTGTCGTAACTGCCGAACAGAGAAAACGAAACATCAATACAATGAATAACGTATATATGGTTAATAGAAAAGAAATAATCCGAAGAACAGAAATGCTTAAGAGGGTCGCCCCTACGGGTGGCCACTTCAAAGTGTCCATACTTCAGTGGGGGATACTGTTAGTTTCCCCAGACCTCGACGTAATCCGAGGCCCATTTTTTTGAATCATACATACCTTCGGGAATAATCTTCGCCATATTCCTTTGGGAACACAGGTAGTACCTGGAATACCTGACGTTTCGTGACATGGAGTAATTTTCGAACAGGTGATGGGCTTCGAGCGGGTAAATCTTCAAATCCACGAGTTTGATCACCGAGTGGATGATGCGATAGGCATTCACGATCAGTTGGCACGGGGTAAGTGTGAATATATAGAGGACCTCTCTTAGGATCCTATGCATGGGAAACCGAAGTCCTCCTTCGGTTATTGCCATAAGAGGGACGGTGATGTGTTCATTACTGAACTTTATACGGTCCCCTGTAACGAGTGTGATTACAACATTGTCTGGGACGTTGTAAGTTTGATGAAAAGTTTTCATTCCCTCCTCGCTGCTGAAGGAACTCCAATAGGGGCAGGGGTCCTTCCCCGTTCGGGCAGGGATCACGTCTGGGTCAAGAGGAATTATCTTCCTCTTCTTCCTCGGTATTTGAGACGAAAAGCCTGCCAGCTTAACATCCGTTCGGCTCGAAGAAGCAGTAGGAGCTTCTTCTGTCACGTTTCTCTCAGATTCTTCTTCGGTTTCCTCTTCCCCTCCTTCCGTTGGGTCGTCCAAATCCTTGCCCAAAGGATCTGCCTCCAAATTGACAATTTCGCTATCTGGGGCCATTATTTGGAAAGGAGTGACGTGCTGGGAGATCGAGTCCAGCAGAATCTTCGAAGCCCTCACCTTGTCTCGAACGCGATAGCTCTGACCTAAGTTGGTAATGGCGTCGGCAATCGCAAGGTTTGTACCTCCAGTGCCAAATGACGTACTGTCGACCAAGCGGTACAACTCTCCGGATGAAACAGAAAGAGAAGGCTCCATACCTAAAAACAAAAGTGCATGGGATTAGACCGTCAGCGAGTTGCGTGGTCAAGAGTCCTAACGTGCCTATGTTCGGTGATATGTTCTTCTGAGCGAATCGATTCTTTCGAGTGATTAGTTGTCGAGGGGGAAGTTCGAGTAAAGGACCCAAGCATTTAGAATGCTCGTTTAGGTTTTCTTCAAGGAATCGAAGAAAGCACTCCTATTCTTGTTCGGAAGAACACGGGTTGAAGCTGCACATATGTTCAGAAGAACATATGAACATCTTCAACCTCTTCTACAGTGCAGAGGCGGTAAAAGCAGTCGAAACAAAAAAATAAGGCTCAAGAACAAGTAAGAAACAACAGAAATACAGAGAAAAGTGCAGGGATTTAGAAACATACCTTGAAATCGAAGTGAAAACTTGGCAAATCCTTCTCAAAATCTTTAGTGGCTTGAGTTTGAAGAATGGGAATGGTGTTGTACTGTTGAAACGTCTGAGACAGAGAGAGAAAAAGTCCACCCTTCGTCTCTTATACCTAGGGCGGAATTCGAAGCGGTGTCGAGCCCCCAGCCGCAGGATTTGGGCGGGAGATTGACATGACCGTCGATGTTTAACACGTGGAGACTGATGGGGTGCGCCGTATCGACATGCAATAGCAGGTGGACACGTGGCGTCATTTAAAACTGGCGGTTACAGAGACATTAAATGGAGGTTACAGGCCTGACGATTCGACATCTTTTTGACTTGACGTTTTGCGTGAGGCTTTCATTTGGAGGCTCAGTCAGTGATCCTACTTCGGCCATTGTTGGTTCTTCGGCCACTACTTATTTTCAACTCCTCCTTCCAGTCTGAAGCTATGCAGCTGTGGAAACAGGAGTTGAGGGGCTATTGTAGTGGAGTGAAATATCCGAAGGCTCCAAAAGGTTCAGATGGGTCACAAGGGACGCGCCGTGTGGTTTTTGAGCGATTAGCTGTCTCAGTTTGTCTGTTCCCAGAGGAACCTGGACACGTCAATTGTACATGTTAGCCGAAGGATAAGGAGATTCTAAGAGGTTAGCCGAGCTACCATGTAAAGGCCGAAGGATGATGAACTCATTACGTTCGGATAACTTTACTCGCTCGGTAAACTGCTCCACCTCGTGATTGGTCGTTTCTTCGGTCATGATTACTTCACTTTGAAACTGCTCTTTCAGAACCTTCTAGAAGCTTCCAAGGATATGTGGGAGAGCTTCTTTGATAAGCAAAGTGACATCTCTGACTGATGTGACCCGTCTAGCTCTGACTGGACGGCTCCCCAATCCCCAACGGGCGACAATCAATTAATGCCTCTGACTCGTGACGTCATCCGAGCGTAACCTAACGCGTGGGTGACAGGGACAGCCTATTCCACTCTCTCTCCATCCTTGCCTATAAATAGACAAGGACCTCTTCCAAGATAGAGGTTCAGATTTCTAAACACTAATCTTCTTCCTTTCAAGCAAATCTCTTACCATACCTCTTCTCTTTAAGCTCCTCTTTCTGACTAGATCGTCGGAGCTTCTTCCCGGAGGAACAACCCCCTCCGGTTCTGCAGGTACACGTAGATTGGCGCCATATTTCTCAGTTCAAACGAGTCAAGACGGTCAACAAGAAATTAGCCCCCCACACCCTCAATCTCTGCAACTAACCCTGTTTTTTCATTTTTTAGAAAAACAAAGAGAGATAGATGACTAGAGAGAGAGAGAGGAGAGGAGAGGACAGAAGAGGTACCTGTTATTGCCTTTGCGGGAGTGCCATTACTGGAGCCCCATTGCCGCCAGAGCCGTCGTGTTCCTGCAGCTGAAGCACTTCGGTTTCATGGGGGAGAAGAGAAACATAACAAAATAGAAAAGAAAGGTTGGGTAATAAATGTAGGCACTAGGCAATGGTAGGCAGTGACTAGGCACATGACCCCCTGGGTTTTTTGAAACAAGACTCAACCTCTGTTTTTTGAAACATGATCACATGGGGAAATGGAAACGTTGGGTGGAGTAACAGAAACCTTCTTAAAAAATAAACAGCTTATTTCACATTTTCAAATTCAAAAATAATCTAAATGAAAAATAAATTTTTAATTTTTTTTGCATCGTATAAAAGATTTCAATGAGATGTTTCAAACAAGATCCATATTGCATATTTTTAGATTTCAACAAGCTCATAATTTTTGAGCTTGAAATTGCCTTCTTAAAAAATAAGGGCTTTTTTCACATTCTGGAACGGGGCCTAAAAAAGATCCAACCACTTTTTTTTATTTTAAAAAACAAGACTCAACCTCAATTATCCAAAATTAATTAAATATATTGAGTTTGCATTTATAAACATAATTTTAACAATTCTGTGGATTTTGTTGTTTTAATATATGTATTTTATCAATAATTGCATGGTATGAGAAATTTTTTTGAGTTATAATTATTATATATATTGTAGTTGCGGTAAATCCGAAATGGTATCCGGTATTTAACTGGTACCGGTACGTACCGTATCGATAGAAAAATCGATACCCTATCCGAAACGGTATTCAGAACCTTGGTATAGACAAATGAAAAAATAAAAAATAAAACGAACGGAGCTTTAATCTTCCTCGATCTATGCTTCAATAAGTCTACTTACAAATTCATATCCAAACATAGCAAAGTTTGCTCCTTTACCCGACTTGGTTTACGGTTACTGCGACTCAAAATCTCCCCCTCTCTCTAACGCAAATGTAGAATCTCTTGAGCTATTAATTACTACTTTGCCAAGGTGAAACATAAATAAAATCTGAGTTCTTGCTGGCATTGCCTGCATTGTTTCCAATCCAAATGAGGATCTCATGAAAATTAGAGTACTTCTCAAGAACATATTTTACATTATATAAATTCCTTGACCCCGAATTTTTATTAAAAAATTAGTCTAGGGTCCACTATAGAGAACTTGTAACCCAATTAGTCCACTTCTAATATTTGTAACCTCTCTAGTCCACTAATATAATTTAGTAAGGTCTTTAGTCCACTTCTTTTAAAAAAGAAATTAAACAAAGACAAAAATGTCCTTCTATATAAGCTGTCATATAAAAAGAAACCCTAAACCACAAACAAATCTAGAGCACAGCCTCCTCTCTCTCTCTCTCTCAAACTCATGGTCTCCAAACTCCGCTCCCAGTCCCCGACCTGATGTCCCTCCCCGTGCCCACGATCGCCACCATCACCGGCCACACCTCTGCCGCCAACGATGGACGGGCTCATGATCAACGTGACCTATTACTACCCAAACTCGGCCCAAGTGCAATGACAAAGAGCTCTAAGCCTGGTACGCTGAGTCCATCAACGTGGGCCACGCCGACCTCCGCCACGAGAAATGGGTAGTCCTTGATTAGGAGCTTTGTCCGGTATTGCCATTACCCTAAATCATTCAATCAAGATAAAAACATTCATTGGTTATTTTGGTTTTGCAACCCTAACAGTATTATATTTTTTCCATCCTCCGAAGTCCCCTACTCAAATCCTTCCC
Source organism: Rhododendron kiyosumense (assembly GCA_019656275.1). Classification (NCBI taxonomy): domain Eukaryota; kingdom Viridiplantae; phylum Streptophyta; class Magnoliopsida; order Ericales; family Ericaceae; genus Rhododendron; species Rhododendron kiyosumense. Next base: position 2,175,621 of record BPLS01000498.1, on the reverse strand, counting down.
AACAAATCTCTCTCTTTCTCTCTCTAAAGAACCATCTGTTCGTGAATGGAAGCAATCAGAAAACAAGCCACCAAGCTGATTTTTTATGACGACTTTTAGAGCTTTACTTTGATCCATGTAAGTTCTTGTCTTTGTAGATCCGTTGGAAAGTCTTAGTTGTTAATTCTGATTTTTATTTTTTTTAGAAATTTGGAGTACTAAAAACGAAAAATATAATATTATAAGAAGGTTAATCCGGTCTTTTGTTTATCCCGTGTCCGGTTATCATCAGATTTGGAGGTTTTTGAATAAATACATAAGATTATATGTGTGCTTTTCCTAGGATTAGAGATCTGAAGATTTTGAATAAATATATAAGATTATATTTGTGTTTTTCATCAATCACTTATTGATTTGGTCCGCAGAGCGGCCTCTCCGACTTGCTTATGATATATTTGGAGTTTTGGAATAAATATATAAGGTTATATGTGTGTTTTTTCTAAGACTAGACATAAAAGGTTAGAACAAGTTGTGTTTTTTGAAAAAATATATAAAGTTATATGTGTGTTTTTCATGTCATACAAAAAATATATTTTTGTGTGTTTTTATTGTTATTTAATGTCATTTTTTTAAAAACATTCTTAGTTAGAGAGATATAATAATATATAACGTTATATTGTTATATATAACATTCTAGATTAGAAATATTCTATGTTATTTAATAAAGAGATCATATAATGTTATATATGATCTTTTTGTACCGTGTAACGTTATATATGAGTTTCTGTCATATATAACAGTATATACTTCGTTGTCGATCACTTATTGAATTGGTCCACGTAGCGGCCTCTCCGACTTATATATTCAAATATGTGATTTGAAACTCGGTTAGTGATGTGGTTTGGTTATAGATGATCTTCTCTACTGAGACATATATGTTATTTGTGACAATTTGCCATTGGTACCTAATTTTGTTCTATAAAACTCCAAAATAAAGGAACTAATAACGTTATATATTCTTTTATTAAATTGGTCCGCGCAATGGCCTCTCAAAAACACATATAGATATATCCATATATGATTATATAGGGTTATATGAGAATATTTGTGACCATATGTGTGTGTGTGTGTGTGTATATATATATATGTATATATATGAGCTTGTATTGATATAAAAAAATATTTCAATTTGCATAGAGAACATATAACGTTGTATATGAGATTTTGTCTTATAAAACTCAAAAAAAAAAAAAAAAAGAGGAACTAATAACGTTATATGTTCTCTTATTGAATAGGTCCACGCAACAGTCTCTCAAAAGCACATATAGATATATTCATATATTATCAGAAGCAAGTCGAAGAGGTTGCTGCGCAGACCAATTCAATAAGTGATGGACAACGGAACATATAACGTTATATGTGAACTTCTGTCTCGTTTTTTAGATATATTAATGTTGTTTATGTTATTTTGAATATGTATATATGTAGATATAGAAGTTATAGGAATGCTATTCGGAGGCAGAAAATCACAAATTTTGAAGGATTCGATGAAGGTTTAGATGAAGAAACGGTGAAAAAATGAAGCTCGACTCCCTATGGTCTCATCAACATTCAACTTGAGATTCAAGGCGTGACTGAAAATAAGGACAATGGTGGTATGATATGTGAACATATAATATTATTTTTTGAGATATACTCCATATAATATTGTTAGAAAGATATGATGTTATTTTGAGAACATATAATTTTATATGTCATGTTTTGTGATATTTAGAATTACAGAAACTCAGATATAATGTTATATATTCTGTTTTTTTGTGAAATTTAAAACTATAAAAGCTCACATATAATGTTATATGTTTTGTTCTATTTTTTTGTGAGTTTCAGAGTTGCAGAAGCTCAAATATAATGTTATATGCTCTCTCTTTTTTTGCGATATTTAGATATTCAAAAACTCACATGTAATGTTATATGTTTTGTATGAACCAGCATATAACGTTAAAGACTAAAAATAAGAAAACCAAAAAGAAATGTTCTATGTTAGAAAGTTTTTGCCATACATATAATGTTGTATGTTAGAGAATTTTTATCACTCATATAACGTTAAAAAATCTATACAAGAAAAATAGAAAAAAACAAAAAGAGAAATTTGTCATATATATAACGTTAAATGTTAAGTGTAGTGGGTTCAATAAAAAAATTGAGAAAAAAAAAAAAATTTGTTACACATATAACGTTATATGTGGTGTGACGGCAGTGGTGACAGTGGTGGCGGCGGCGGTGGTCGCGGTGACAGCGATGGCGGCTTGATTGCAATAGGTTGGGTATTTTTCTCATTAAAATTATTAGTGGATTTAGTGGGTTATGAAACTTAGAAGTGAACTAAATGAGTTTGAAAAGTGCTATAGTGGACTTATGAAAAATTCTCCCATATTGCCCTGAAGTTGATTAATTTAAGATTGATAAAACCACATTGAAGTTTTTTTGATTTTATATATATATATATATATATATATATATATATATCATAGTTTCCGATCAAATTTTGATAATCCGAGCCGCTCAATGTGATCAGAACGTGATTTTAAGGGTACTTGCGAGAAATCAACAAAAATAATGACCGGAAAGGGCTTGATCCAACAGTTTCGAACAGTTTTTTATTGAACGTTGCAAATAAAAATTGCTCAAATCAAGCTTTTTTTAGTCATTTTTTTTGCTAATTTCTCATGGACATCCTTAAAATTACATTCTGCACACATTGTAACGACCCTGATTTTCGATAAATAAAAATTTCGTTAAATATTTGAATTTTATTTTAAATTACTTGGATTTCTTTTAAAATTTCTTTTTAATTTCTAATAATCCATCATAATTACATTCTAATTCTTTTAAATTTTATTTCTTGGCTAGAAGTCATACATGGCAAGTAGAATTAAATTCTAATCGATTAAGTTGGAGGAACCGAACTATCAATTCACCTAGTTATAATTCTCTAACCCTAGATGAACCTTTTTGACCATCTTTGAGCCTTATGAATCCCTCCAACCCTAGTTGAACCTTTTAGACTTAAAGGAATTAATTATTCACCTTATGTCTAATCTTTTCAAGCCTTACTTACCATTATTACTCATTTGTCCATTGGACAATAATTACTAGGGAAAATTTTATCCCTTGGGTAATAAGAGTTGGTCTTGCCAATGAAAGCCTTGACTTGACAAGACAAGTCATATAAGAATTTTGGATCAAAAGAAGCCATTAGTTTGCTTCCTAAAGAAGTAAGCCTAGTCATATCAACCTTACTTTTCTCTTTGCCTATTGGATAACAAATGTTAGGAAAATTTTTATTCCTTGGTTAATGGAAACGAGACTTGCCAAAGTGTATATATAACTTGACAAGACAAGTCATACCAAAAGAAGTCATGTTTTTGCTTCCAAAAGAAGCAACCTAAGCCTTGTCACTCATCACCTCCCATCCTAGACTACTTGGTGCCTAAGTATACACATATATGGTTATATATATATATATATAAAGTGGTACATAGTACAGAGAGAGAGAGAGAGAGAGAGAGCCGAATGGGAGAGATAGGGAGGAATGAAGTGTGTGCTAGTATTTTGGGTTCTTGCACAAGCTAACTTTTTAGCCACATTCACACTCAACCAAAGTACTACATGACAACTCATTCCTAGACTATTTTAAGTATGCTACCGAGCCTTTAATCATCCTAGAAATTGACTACAACCTAGCCTAGAATTGACTACACATGGGAAGACTTCTCTCTAGCCTAGATATCATTTTATCCTTTCTTGCAAGCAAGCTTTCTTAGGACAAGACAAAGCCATACCTATCATAATTGTCCATTTACCTATTGGACAATAATTGCTAGGGAAAATTTTACTCCTTAGGTAATAGCCAAGACTTTTGCTATAAATAGCACTTCATCTTTGCCATTTAATTCACACCTTCCAACTTTTCAACTTTTCTCTCTAGAAATCTTTGTGTGCTTACTTTATTCTTCTTGTTCTTGAGTTGTTCTTGAAGTTCTTCAAGAAACTCATCTTAAGCCACCACCAAACCGCCACTCGACCACCCTCTCGATCTAAAAGTTTTAGTAGTATTAGTCAAGACTTAGTTTCGAGAGAAATCTTTCTCTTCCGAAGCTACCGGAAGCTTACCGTAGAAAGTCACTCCGCCTGATTGTCAACTTACTTTTCGTAGTCGTCACTACTGCCAATAAGAATGGTAGAATATCCCTAACTACTTTATCTAAGTATATATAAAGTTTGTTAATTGCTTATAATGTTGAAAATGCATGAAAGATAGTTAGTAAATTCATTTTGCTAAAGGATGTATAAACATGTGGAATAAACTACTTTTACTCTAATAAACATGTGTTGTTTTGAATTTCCCTCAAAGGAGAAAAGAACGGATTTTGAAAGATAAACGCTTGATTAGAAATATTCGTATTTTGATCTTAGAATGGTTATGAGCATGCATACATGAATTGTTTGTATTACTTGTGATAAAGCATAAGTGGTTCTCACTCTAAAGGCGTCCGTACATGTGGCGTTATGTTTTAAGTAGTGATTTGAGCATGATTAGTAATATAGAGTTGGATGATCTAGGTAGTTTAGTTTCAAGATTACAATGAATAATTTGTGACTACGTATGTGAAATATTCTACCGCGGAGTCATTGCATGAAAACGAGACACAAAAATCAAAGAGGAAGAAACATGACACTTAGGGTGTGTTAAAGGCTAGATAAGTTTTGAAACCACAATGGAGCCGGGCTTGGCAGCACATTGTGTGGTGTGTGTGTGTGAAAACGTTTTCGAAAAATCCAATGAGAATTTTGACTGGCAGAATCATTGTGGGGATACTCGGGAACCCGGAGCGGCGAAACTGAGGGATGAATTGTGATTTGGTTATCCGCAGAGAGGAGCCAACGCAATTGTTTTAACGATTTTCAAAAATCCAAATGGAAACCCTGACCGGCGGAACCATTGTGAAGATATTCGGTAACCCAGAGCGGCAGAACCGAGGGTTTTGAGTTGTGGATTGGTTATCTGTGGAGAGGAGCCATTACCAAATTCCCCTTTTTTTTGGTGTGCCAATGGAAACCCGGGGCGGCAGAACCATTGTGAGGATACTCGGAAACCTGGAGCGGCAGAACTGAAGTTGGGTGTGCAAACGGATTTTGAAAATGTTGATTTGGTAAATGGAAAGTGAAACCAGTGACACGATCTACGAAATGACGCGTAGGAGAAATTCAAAAATCATGGATACCAACGTTAATTTGGACAAGTGAATGTAGATGTGTCATTGTTAACTATTTTTGGTTTGATATGCATGTACTATGTAGAAATCGTTAATTTTATGATCTATTGTTTGAAAGTTAAGGGCTAGTGGATATGAATTATTCTATTGATCTTCTGTAACTCATGGTGTTACCTTTTGGTGACTCTGACATATTATACCGGGGGTGACGCTGGTATAATGTGTCAAACTTTATAGATGAATAGGGTGAGATGTACACCTTGGAAGCATTTGGAGCAGAGGAGCTGGCTAGGATAGAAGAGCAGGCGGAGGAGTAGATAGGAACCCTAGTCTTCCTTTTTTTATTAAATAAAAGTACTCTTGCGAGAGTTATGATGTAATATCGAGACAGACTCTACTTAGTTTTTCAATGAAATTACCTATT
>BPLS01000498.1:2142631-2158606 GCA_019656275.1 Rhododendron kiyosumense | reverse complement strand
TGTATATATATATATATATATATATATATATATATATATATATATAACAGTGGAAGCACATTTGACCATTCTATTTTGTAATAAAGAATAAAACAATAACTGACAGCAACAGAATAAGCATTACTCCCTGCCTTCCAAAAGTGTAGTCCATATTACCCTTTTTATATCTCCTGAATTTGTCTATCTTCAAAATCCAATTAGTATCCGTCACTCAATTTCTCACCATACCTGATATAATATAATATTTAATAAGTTCCATTTGGTTGGGCCCAAATCATCTTAAAGTTAAAAATTTGTCACTTCTTGGACCAGACCTAATGCTCTACAATTTGGACATCCGTAAATTCTATTTTGTTCATTGAGATACCTCATAACATCGCCTGGTATACTGATGATCTAATCATAGGGCCTCGAGATTGTGACAATTTCAAGCGTTTGCACTTGGCTAACCGCCACCAAATTTGGTCTCGGACTAGACATAGGACCGTTCACAACTATCTGCATAGGCCATATATTCTATTTTCCCATTGGACGGTGTGTTCTTTTATAATCCACTGTGCTCAGTAAAACAATTGAAACACCAATCCTTGTTTGCCTCTTCATATCTGCTTTACTTATGAGTGCTATTCTGTGCCCCTTCAAGTCTTCAACACCACCTTTGGGAGATGCAGAGAGTTAATCTAATAGGTCTACTCGTAACATCACTGCAAGAAATGTCAAGGTAAACAAGGGCCAAACGGATATGCAAAATATACTCACCACGTGCCCTTTATGTGCTCCCTCAAAACCTCTTTTCCCAATTAAAAAATAGTACTCCAATGGAGGGAGTAAATATAGGAAAAGCAAACAAAGAGAGAGAAGCAGCGGCAAACCTCAACCAAGGTACTGCAGATCGAAGAACCCATCCAACAATACAGGGATATCCTGCCAATTAGCTCCGCACGTTCTTTTTCCTAAACACAACACATAAAATTTAAGGTCCTTGTGAGCACTTCTCTTAGGCTTTGTTTGGATCAAGAATTTGTGGAGGTACTTGTTGAGGTAAAAGATGCTGTCAGGAAACATATCTTCAATATGTGATGGGAAATCCCCTACATTTTCTTTGTTGTTGAGATAAAAGATGAGATGAGGGAAAAAATCTCCAATCTGCTAAGAGAATCTCCTATATTTTTTTTACCATCCACAAATCCAGCTACAAATTCTTGATCCAAATACAGCCTCAGATATCAGTGAACAACACTGAGAGTGTAAGGAAAAATAATCCGATACCTTATAAATGCCCGTCCTATTGAGCCAGACAATTTGGTCGAGAAACAAGAAAGTAGACAACAGTGCATTTTTAGACTGAGAAAAGCATTGTGGTTAGAGGTGACAAAAGTATATCATAAAAAAGTAGAAAGCGTTCAGTCAGCGAACCATTTTGTACCTTTCCAAGCAAAACAAGTGGAAGGGGAGTTCCTGGAGGCGTTGGACTAATAAGAGCGTGCAAATCATTGACAAACTGCATAAAAAAACAAACCTAAGATGAGACCAAAAAAAAATGCGCCATACCCCCGCAAATTGAAAAACATTAGTTTTGCAATATTATCAACAAAGTCAGCTACTTATACACAATGCCTTTGGTAGTTGGTACATACGACATTAGGCCAGACTGAATATGCAATAATTTTCTCACAAGACAAGGTACTTAACTAAGAGACCAAGAAAGTTAGTGAAAAAACATTATCAAGCTTATTACTTAAAGTACAACTAAGGTCGACCTTGAAAAGACGGAAAACTTTCCGGGCCAAGCTAGTTGATTTGTCAACATTTTGGGCCGTGCCAGGCTCTCCGTTGCTCAAATATTTTGAACCATATTGTATAGCCCTGCATATCTTGTCCCTGGCTTCGGCTTTGTTCAAATACAAAACCACAAGGCCAAGTTCTGCTCTGGCTACATCTAGAGTACTCATTTTATCTTCAGTTCAGCTGTAAAGTCAAAGCAGCAGATTACTTAGTCGAGAAAACCCAAAGAAAACATGCAACCCGATAAAAGGAGCAAAAAGGCTTCATAGTTCCAAGATGGAAACTTAAAAGGAATATCTTTCAAAATAGAAACAAACAAAACGAGATAATTAAAGCCATGAGATGAATATAAGACAGTCATGCTTTTTGGTATAAGATTTAGGGAAATTAAGAACAATATGTTTGACTGCAAAAAAGTAAAAGAAGGAATGATATGGTTGCTAAGTGATAGCTACGAAGTTGGATATACAGAAAAACAAGGAATGATAAAATTAGAAGTTAACTCATTTGTCATTTGTGAGATAGTAGTGTTGGATAGAAATCGATCACGGAAGTATGGAAATGTCCAATGAAGACAAATTCAAATTTTGCAAAGGGTGAAATTGTGTACATTGAGAGCGTAAATTATGCCTAAAAATAAATGACTCGGATCCCCAAATAGGAACGTGGTGGGTACCATTTTGCATCACATGAGGATTTGTCACATCAAAGGACCCTTTCTCACCCAAAGTAATACTCCTCACCGAGCTGAATAACTCAATGCCATTCATGATGTTGTTTCCAAGTTAAGTGGAACATGGCCTTACAGAGTTGGGAAAAAGTGCCACATAGAAGTCTATGCATTTTAACAAGCGAAATAGGGAAACTGACATGTGAGCCCTACCAAAAGGAATAAAGGATCCTGATCAATTTGATAATCTACCAATTATTTCTTCAAACCACATCTCCATGGATGTTACGAATTCAAATTATAGACAACCTTAAGAAAGTTTTCACCACATATAAAACGCTTCTTCAACCTTCCGCTATCATCACTGGAGTGTTCTCCAATTCATCACCAACTATAAACCTTAACTGTGTATTACCTTTCTTAATTCAATATGGACTTGGCTTTCCTCCAACCCCAGTAGGAGGAACCCATGACACATGTCGGCATTTGATTGTCCCAAGCCCCTTCCCTCCTTAAATTCCCACGGAATTGATCTAACGTGAAGTTCTACCTATCTCCTATTTTTTAGGAAAGCTCCTCCATATTAGAAAATTATAGTTTACAATCCCATTTTGATAGGAATATTACCGTATGCACCAATTATAAATTCTAGCACAATTAAAGAGTTGGGTCTCTAAAACTAATTAAATTGTCTGAAAATAGAACAAAGAAAAATCCAAAAAGCTCAACAAAAAAACATGAAACCAACATGTTTCCAACATGTGAACGCCAACGGGAAGCCTTCCCACCACCACACACATAAAGAAAAAATTGGAATAGCTATTTGGACGTTCAATCAAATACAAAAGATTTCGGAGCAAAAAAACCATTGCCTTCTGAATTCCGGCGATTTCATGTCGCAATTGAAGAATATTCTCATCGGTGTAGAAGGGAAATTGATATTGGTAACTCATTTTGCAGCTGCAATAAGAGGCCTATTATTCATCAAAGAACAAGATTATGCTATTTGATTGATTCTTGTGAGAGTAACGTTATATATGATTGGATAAATTCCATTAGGTTTTTCCTAATCCTTTTTTTTTTTTTTTTTGAACATAGGTTTCTCCATTGTTATTCTTTAGTTTTGTTGAGAAGATATGGAAGATAGAAAAATGGGATTGTAAACAATAATTTCCTAATATAGAGGAGCTTTTCTAACAAATGTACTCCGGTGATGGGTAGAACAGCACGTTAGATCAATTTTGAGTTAACGGTGAAATAGGGGTTCAATTCCGCAAGGCAGCTTTCCGTGGGAATTTAAGGAGGGAAGGGGTTTGGGTCAATCCAGTGCCGACATGTGTCATGGGTTGAGGGAACTCCTCCTACTGGAATTGGAGGAAAGCCGCGTCCATTCAATAAAACATTTCTCTATCACAAAAACTAGGCAAAAAACAAACATAGATGAAGGCTTTAAACTAAACTAAACACTCGCAAAACTTTTCTACCATTATATGGATTTCGGAACACAGCACTCTAACCCAGCACAGCGTTTACATGGTTGTTTCTTTTTCTTCTTTTTCCTTGGTAAATTGATATTTGGCTTTATTTTGGAACAAGAAACCAGCAAACATGACTCAAAATTTCCAATTTTTTTCTCCTCTTAATTACCTTAACAATAAGACAGGAACCACAAAATAGAGAACTCATACCCAAATAACCGAAATCAAATTGCACAAAGCCCAGTCTCAAACTCCCGTACATGAAGCTGAAATATTATAAATCAAGTCACAAAACCTACTTACCAATCAAATTACACGTAGATATGAAATCGCAATAAATAGAGATATACTTATTACAACCTTTTCAAACAAAGTAGAGAGATACTACTACATACCTCAAATCGAAATAAGCAAACGAAAATGAAAGAACTAGGGGTTGTGAATTCAATCGACGGGAGGTATATACATATACACACACACACAGAGAGAGAGAGAGAGAGAGAGGGGTTATACCGGGGGAAGTGCCTGAGCTTTTCTGCCTCGAAGTTTACAACTTTTTTGGTTCTCTTTCTAGAAATTGACAGCCTTTTATCCAAAGCTCTCGCAGCGCCAGCAACTCTATCTCTCCCTCTGGTTCTATCGATAAGGGCTTGTTTGGTCCTCTCCTTCCCAAAACAAACAAACAAAATACTACTCCTACTCGTATTCCTAAATCCTATTGAACTCATGGCACCGGCACGTTGCGGTGACCGTTAATTGATAAGCCTCAAACGTAATAGCGGACAGCCGCACGGGCCCACTTCGTTATCTTACTATCGCAGCCGTTCGTTTCCCACTCTCAACTCATCTTGTGGTTGTCATTCTCTAATGAACCTGGGGATATTAATTACACTTAGGCCTCGTTTTGATAAATGAGTAAGATAAATGAGACCCCGTTTCAGAAACCTTCTTAAAAAATAAGTAGTTTATTTCACATTTTCAAACTCAAAAATAATGTAAATAAAAAATAATTTTTTAATTTTTTTTGCACCGTATAAAAGATTTTGATGGAATCTCTCAAATAAAATCCATATTAGTAGGAAAATTATTTGCGTAAACACATTATTTTTGAGTTTGAAATTGCCTTCTTAAAAAATAAGGACTTAAATCGAGTTGCGGAACGGAGCCTGAGTAAGATGTGGTGGGATTAGTAATAAGATGATATTAGGATTGGGATTGGTAATGAGATAGGATTCCTAATGAGAAGGCCAATTCTATGTTAATGTTTGTTTTGCACGGGATTAGTGGAGATGATTGTTATTTGCATGTTTGTTTTACATAGGATAGGATTGAATTGAAAGTATCCATTTCCATTTTTACCCTTATACAAACAAGAGTTATAAAAAATACCCAATTATTATAAAAATGTTCCATCTTTAAATAAAGTATGGAGAAACAAACAAAGAATAAAATTTTAAAATTATTAACTCAAAAATCTGGTACTATTATTTTCATTACTTTAACGTGCTCTTTTATTTTCTTTTTTCTTCTCATATTGCAAATTATTTTATATCCTTTCTCTTTAAAACTAAGTACAAGAAAATTGTTTCACTTTTTTTTTTCCTTTTCTTTGTAGGCCATTTTGTTTAAAAGTCTGGATGAGATTGGATTACGACCATAATTTTCTCAATGACCCTCAACAATATAATTAAAATAGAATTCATTAATTGTTCCAGATTTTTTTTATTTTTCTTTTTTTCATCAAACAATATTATTTTAGTTGTGGTTTACTTGCTTAAGAAGAAGATACGTTATCAAAACAACAATGATATGACCACCGCACCACACGGCCGCTGCACGCCTGCGAATTCAAGAAATATACTTACCGATATCCGTTGGAGATGATTTTTTACAAGGCCCTATAAAATATTGTTTTGAAATTTATGAATATTTTTCTGTATTTTTGTGAAGTCCGAAGTGGGCCCAATAGGTGTGAGGTCGCCGTGCGATGACTCTAGACATCCAGTTATAAAAAATAGCATGGGCAATGAAGTAATTTGGCATTAGAAACCATGGGATAGGATTACTAATACCTAGTCCAACATGGTATTGTGAATCCCATGTAAGTATGGGATTGCTAATCCCTTGTCATTACTAATCCTCCCCTCCTTTGTGCAACCAAACAAACAGTACAACGTGTTTCGAGGAGCCTTTTGTTGTTCATGACTATATATTTGTTGACCAATGGCTCGGGTCATTAGGGCTTGTTCCTTTAATACGTAATTGAGTTGAGCTCGAATTTGAATTTTAAAATTTATTTAATAAACGAGCTAAGCTTAACATTTCAAAACTCAACTCAACTCAAAAAAATTCGGCTTGTTCATTCATAGAGACTCATTTAGTAAATTAATCATGTTCGGGTCGCTTGCAATCAAGCCAAACTTTGTTGTGATATTGTAGGGCAAAGCACCGAGTTTGTTGTGATATTGTACCGATCCTAATTTTTGGTAAATAAAAATTTCGTTAAATATTTGAATTTTTTTATTTTACTTAGAAATTGCTTTTTAATTTCTAATAATCCATCATAATTAGATTTGATACTTACAAAATTATATCTTTTCGTCCCGGATAATTTCGTCATTTTCTAAAGACAAGTATGTTTGTAGAAACACTTGTATATTTTCCTAACAAGTTAAATAAAATTTTTAAAAATATATTTTTTGACTAGAAATCCTACTTGGCGAGTAGAATTAGTTTCCAACAGATTAGTTAGTACCCATTCGACCTATTTACATTCTCATAACCCTAAACCTAATGAACCTTTCTATACCTTAGTTGAACATTTTCAACCATAGACTAGGAAATCATTTCACTTTCATGACTAGTCATTTTAAGGCTTTATTGTTCATCATTACTTCTTTCAAGAATATCTTTTCTCATCATTACCTCTTTTCCCATTAAATAATAATTTGTATGGTAATTCTTATCCTTTGGGTAATAAAAATAAGACTTTCCATTGTCTAAAAAATAGTGCTACCATGGACTTGTCTAATTAAGACCAAGACCAAGTTTGTTCTTCCAAACAATCATGATTATGTATTATCACATCAAGTAGCCCATAATTCATCATTGCTTCCTTTCTCCTTCCTACAAGTAACATTGATATACATATACATATATACATATATGTATTTATATCACCTTAAAAATTTTCTAGAAAGGCTACTTAGAAGCCTTATTCATTCTTTTACATTGATAAGTCACTTTCAAAAACCAATCCTTTATGCTGTGTTTGGTTTATATTTTGAAAAGTTTGTTGAAAAATAGTAGGGGTAATAAGTGGAGAGAGATAGAAAGAGAAATGTTAGAAGTAGAAAAAATCTAGGGGGAATTTTTTGAAAAATTCTTTTCAAAATGCAAAGAGAACAAGGCATTAATCATCTCACCTTCCATTGACTTGTCATTTTTCCCACTCATCATTGTGCTTTCTTAATCAAATCACTTTCTTAAAAAGTGCATTGCTCTTTCTCCCCATTGAAAGGTCACTTTCAAAAATATATTTCTTTCAAGAATAATCCTTCTCATCATTTCCTCTTTAACTATTGAGCAATAGTTTGTAGGGTAATTTTTATCCATTGGATAATCGAAATAAGATTTGCCAATGATTTGACAAGACAAATCTTTTAAAACCCTTGGACCAAAGGAAGTCATTATTTTGCTTCCAAAAGAAGCAAACTTAGCTTTGCCATGCATGCAACCCTAAGACTAATAGCCTTGAACCTAATAGTTATCCTCCAAGGCTTACTTTCCTAGATTTTCTCTAAGATATATATATATATATACACACACACACACACACAGTACTAGAAGGAGAGAGAGAGAGAGAGAGCGCCGAGAGGAGAGAGGGAGAGAGAGGCCGAGAGTGAGAGAGAAAAGTGAGGTGTGTGCATGTGTTTTGTACACTCTAGCAAGCTAACTCTTTTAGCTAACCTCACACTCAATCTAAGTACAATTTGACAACCTATTTCTAGGTTTCTTTAAACATCACCCTAGCCAATCATTTTATTCTTTTTTGCAAGAAACTTTTCTAGGACAAGACAAGACCAAAAACCCTTCATGATAACCTAAGTTATGGCCTAAACATGGAAATGACAAGTCATGGCATGCTTGAAAGGTTAGATGTGACAATACAATGGAGCAAATCCATAGGAAAGAGAGAGAGAGAGAGAGAGAGAGAGAGAGAGAGAGAGACGGCCATTGTAGAGAGAGGGAGCCAACATTTTGCTATAAATAGGACCCTTTACTTGCCATTCAACTTACAACTTCATCCTTTAACTTTTCTCTCTAGAAATCCTTGTGTTCTTGCTTGTTCTTCCTTTGTTCTTTAGCTCTTCTTGAGTTTTTCAAGAAACTCATCCAAGACCGCCACTAAACCACCACTCGACCACTCTTTCAATCCAAAAAGTTTAGTAGTTTAGGCAAAAACTAGTTTCGAGAGAAACCTTCCTTTTTCGAAGCTACCGGAAGCTTACCGGAGGAAGTCACTCCGTCCGATAGCCAACTTACTTGTTCGTAACCGCCCTACCACCAAGAAGAACGGTAGAATACTTCTAACCACTTTCTCTAAGTATAAAGTTTAGCATATGTAGATTCCCCGTACTCTAGAAAAACTATATTCACATTTTGTGTTTGAAATTATATGAAAATGACTAGTAAACTTGTTCTACTAAAAACGCGAAGAGAAATATGAGCATGATGAATAACTCGGCTTTTACTCTAAATAAACATATGTTGTTTTGAATTTCTCCAAAAGAAAGAAAGAACGGTATTTGAAAGATAATAATTTAACACTTGATTTAAAGTATTCTCATTTTAATCTTAAGGATGGTTATGAGAATGCATATGTGATTATTAGGATTACTTGTTTGATGTGTGATAAAGCATAAATTGTATCTACTCCAAAGGTGTCCGTCCATGTGACACTATACTTTATATTGTGTGCTAAATATTTGAGCATGACTACGTGATAATATGAGCATGATAAGTAATATAGAGTTGGATGATCTTGCTAGTTTAGTTTTAATATTGCAAAGAATGATTTATGCGTATGTACGTGAAAAGTCATATCGCGGAGTCTTTGCATGAAAATGAGACACATAAATCAAGAAAGTAGAAAAGTGACACTTAGGGTGGTGTTAATGAAAAATGTATTTTGAAAAAGGAAATGTTTTGAAAAATCGCAATGTGGGCGAACATGTTAGCCCATTGTGTAGTGTGCGTGCGTGTGTGTGCCAATGGAAACCAGAGATGGCGGAACCATTGTAAAGATACTCGGGAGATCGGAACGGCGGAACCGAGGTTGGATGTGTAGCTTGGTTATCCGCAGAGAGGAGTCAAAGCAAAGTTTTGTGTGCCCATGGGAACCCAGTGCGGCGGAACCATTGTGATGATACTCAGGAGACCGGAACGGCGAAACCGAAGTTGGGTGTGTTAAAAATGATTTTGAAAATATTGATTTGGAAAAAGAAAAGTGAAAATGATGATACGGTCCATGATGAGTCCCGTAGGAGAAACATAGAAAATCATGGACATAAACGTTAGTTTGGATAGTGAATGTTATTAGATGTTTTGTTAAATATACATGTACTATGTGGAAATCATTAACATTACGATCTATTGTTTGTAAGTTAAGGATTAGTCGGTATAGATTATTCTATTGAGTTTTTATAGATCATGGTATTATCTTTGATGACTCTGACATATTATATTGGTGGTGACGCTGGTATAATGTGTCAGATCTTGTAGATGAACATGGTGAACTCTATATCTTGGAGGCTTTCGAAGCCGAGGAGCTGGCTAGGATGGAGGAACAGACGGAGCAGAAGATAGGAACCTTAGTTTCCCCTTTCGTGCTTAATAAAAATACTCTTGTGGGAGTTATGATGTAACAATGAGCCAGACTCTATTTAAATTGTCAATAAAAATGTTTATTTAATGTTCACAGATATTTTTTTTCACAACTCCCCACACACTCAAATGGGTTGAGACTAATCTACCCACAAAAAACCAACACCCACGAAATGCAATTAGAAACAGGTACGTAGGGCAGACCACTGAGTCTGTTGTGTACTCTGCCCACAAAATCTTTTGTACAATCTAGCGGTCAAAATTGCACAACCAAAAAAAAAAGCATAGGTTCAATTTTGATTATAAGTAGAAGATTTGAGTTTGTGGGGCTCTGGCGGCGTACCACCCATTTTTTGCACCCATTATAGGGCTCACCTATTCCAGTCAAGTGTTTTTTTTTCCCCACAACATAGGAGGTATCCTCAAACCTAAATAGAACGATACAAATTCATCCAAGGCTGATTGTAGGGAACCAACACCCACGAAAAACAGTTAGAAATAGGTAGGAGCTAAGTAGGCCACTGGACCAGCCCATTTAGTGGGCAATGGACCAAAAATGATCCAAAGAATGTTTTGTACCCTACATTTTACGTCTAAAAATATTTAAAAAGAGTAAATTACACTAAGCCCCCCTCAACTAACCTGCATTTTCACTTAACCCCCTCCGACTACAAAATTCAACAGTGTACACCCTCTAACTATCTAGAATTGACACTTAGCACCCTTTTGTTAGGTCTCCGTAGGAAAAATGCACCAACGGCAGTCTCCGGCCACCGGACGGCCGATCCGAGCCGTCCAAAATTTTTTTTTAAAAAAACCGAGTGGGCTAGCGCGGGAATCAACAGCATCCGACGTGCGTAGGAGCTCGATCTAAACACCCCATTTAAATTCTTGGGGTGTTTGGATCGAGCACCTACGCACGTCGGATGCCGTTGATTCCCGCGTTAGCCCACTCGGTTTTTTTAAAAAAAAAATTTGGACAGCTCGGATCGGCCACCCGGTGGCCGGAGACGGCAGTCGGTGCATTTTTCCTAAGGAGACCTAACAAAAGGATGTTAAATGTCAATTCTGGATAGTTAGAGGGTGCACACTGTTGGATTTTGTAGTCGGAGGGGGTTAAGTGAAAATGCAGGTTAGTTGAGGGGGGCTTAGTGTAATTTACTCAAATATTTATGTAAAAACTGCTTTCGGAAAAGCTTTATGAGATGTTTTAACTTCCAATTGTTTTTGTTTTAAACTCTGTCTCACCTTGCGGAAATCAATACTATGTAAATTCAGAGGTTTGTTTTAACTCTGGCCGACAATGCTCTGTCTCCCCTTGCGCGCCTTACGATGTCCATAGTCCATGGGAAAAAATGTGGTCCACAGGGGACTTTGGGTTGGTGTTGTGCGGTGAGGTGCGCAGTGCTGCGCACCTTCGAATTGTTGGATCGTGTATTCGACGACTCAGATCTCATCTCGGTAACTAACGATCGAGAGCTGTTCATTGTCAAGATGAGATCTTAGCCGTCGGATGGTGAATCCGACAGAAGGTGCGCAGCAAGGTGCTGCTACGCACACCACTGCACAACACCATCCCCAATTCGTCTACAGGAGAGGATTCTTTGGTTTAGAAAAAATAAAATTCTAATTACAAATTAGATTATCAATCATTTTGGAATACCTAACTTAATCTATCTTATAGGCAATCAGTATTATTTATTTCAAAGATAATTGTTTACTTTTTACTGAATTTTTTTGGAATACCATAGTGATGTTAATTATGGTTACATTTACAAGTAGCTTTAAGCCATCTTTATTCCATTTCATATACGTTTGAGAATCTGCATAGCCCTCGATTTATGTTTTATTTATTCATTTTTACTTTATTTATGCTAATGTTGGTAACTGGAGATAACTTTCTTCAATTATTCCTGGGATGGGAGGGAGTAGGTCTTGCTTCATATATGTAATTTCATTTTTGGTTTACACGACTGTAGTTGAAAAAGTTTCAAAATGACACTAAAGACAATTAAGGCAGATGTATAAAAGTTTTGTCTGTAGGGAATTTTTCTTTTTGGTTTGGTTGTACTTTATAAATTTTAGACTTCTCTTATAGAGATAAATGATTAATCCAAAAAATTCAACGCGAATGTAGCCAACAAGAACAAAAATACTACTCCTTGAACAAAAAAAGTTAGGTCAAAGTGCCCTTAAATAAATCCATGATGCACTCTTATTAAGTTCAAAACTGCTTTCAATGTGAGATCACCTTAGAGCTTCCCCATTTAATAATTAAGTGAGTGTAGATAATTAAATTTAACAATGCTAAAAAACACCCCACATTATAATAAGTAAAGTTACAAGTCTTTTAACAAATAACCAAATTTCATCCATTCTATAACTAAATTTAACAACTTTTACCAATAGCCAAAACTCAATAACCAAACTCAAAATTCAATAACTCAAAAACACCCCACATTGGAATCGTCTCATCGAGATGAATAATTTGGCGTGGTCAGGTGCCTGATTGAAACTCGTTTGCGATTTGACAAATGTGCATTGTGTATTGTGGGACTTTTGTTCTTGTTAGGGATGCAAAAATAACTAATGTGAAGGTAGATGTTGTTAAGTTTGATTATAGACTAAATGGATAATCAAATGCTGACGTGACACATTTTGGTTATTGATTTAGATTATTACCATTGCAGATGCTTAGTGTAGAAAAGTAGGTCCTTGGCAGTAGTAATTTATTTGTTTCCTTGTGTAGTGACCGAGTCGTTCCGTGTCAAAAATAAATTTATAAAAATCAAGAATTAACTACTACTCCGTAGAATAATGGTTAAGACCGAGTATCGTTCCAATGGGGACTGAATGGCTAAGTTACGACAAAATTGATTAGTTTGCAAATTAGTTCAGAAAGAAAAGAGTTGATTGATTTGGTTTGTTTGGAATAATCTAATTAAATTAAAACAATGAATTAAAAAAATTTAAAAACGATGGAAGAAAATATCTAGAGTTTGGAATCCACTCCGACCGCGTAACAACAATATGCATAGGTTATTTTTATTTATTCGAATCAAAAGGGATTATTGCTAGGGCTTGCAAATCCTAACGATAATTGTCAAGAAAATAATTAGATTGTTAAAAGGCATAGACTATCCCATAGCATGAAACCGTCTCTCAGTAGCACGGTCTGGCCACCTAACGGCAGATCCGTTTTACAAGCATAATCTATCTCAGAATTCCAACTACAATCAATGAAAACCATTGCAAAACTAGGTATTTGAAATCTAGAATATACTCAATCGATAGAAAGAATTAAAGTCAATTCATTCAATTGAAACGAAAAGGATTCTGATTCTTACAATTGATCCGAAAAACAAACCAAAACCCATGCATAAAAGAGGTTTCTTGGTTCGAAGTTTCATCTTCCCCCTAGGCAAGGGGTTTAGCCGGTCATGGGAATGGGAACCATAGAGGTATGGATTGATGAAGTCATGGTCAAATTGCTAGGAAATCCACTGATCCGATCGAGAGCCCACGTCCAAGAACTACTGCCTGATCACATCCAAGAAGTCCCGCCTGATCACAGTAGCATCATATTTTATAGTGTACTAGTGTTAACCCGTGCCTACGGCACTACGTAACCTTGTTAGAAGGGGATGGCAGTTGTGTGATTTAGGTGAAAACCATGAGTACTTAACCAGGAAGTGGGAGGATGCACTACAGCCTTTGGATCAAATCAATCTAAGCCGTTCCAACAACTTGTCCCCACACCCTTCTGTTTTATAATAGAGATGGTTTTAACTTTTAAGCCTTGAATTACATTAAGCCCCTTTGGACTCTAGGTAATAATAGATTATCATGCAACTTTTAGACAATCTGCACTATGACCCCAAGCTTTTTAATCTTCTTATTACTTAACCCAATTTGCACATTTTCACATCCATCTGTCTTTGAGGCCTGCAAACACCATAAACACTAAAACGCGTCAAGTAACAAGGTAAATGGATAAACAAGGCATAAATTAGAGGGAGTAAATGGGTGCTTTTCAGCACCTATCACACCCCCAACTTACACTTTGCTAGTCCTCGAGCATAGAAAATAGAATGCAGCTATAAAAGACAAATAAAATAGATAGTTCTTTTAAACCCCCCGGTGGTCCCGGTAGGACGAGTGAAGTCTAGTGAGGGTTTTCAGCAGTGATCATCCACAAAACACCGTGAATCCTCTTACACGAAACCCACAACCTGTAAGTAACTCATCAGTCCTTCAAGCCAAGGCACAAAGTCATTGTACAAGTATATTAGGCAACATCAGTTCAAAATGCTATCAAGACATGCATATAAACCATGGCACCTAATTTAGTGTGTGTGAACACTTGGACTTAATCATCGATGAAATGCCACTCAAAGTTCTCTCCAGACCGAGCTTCGACTTTAATTCTCACAGTGTCATGCACTCACAAATAAAATCGCTCGAAACAAGGTGCATTATGAACTCTCAAGTGTGCAGTTTGAAAGTTATGTAATTGAAAGCAAAACACTTTGCACACTATGACACGAAAAAAATACTTTATGCAATGGACACACGGTCTCATGAATAGAACACACTCATTCTCACATTCGTCAATCCACACCCCAACACCCCTAGGATTAAATAGGACTTCATTCAAGGTTATAGCCTTGGGTAAATGGTCATGTTTCATGATTAGGATAAATCAAATTCAAGTGTTCGAGAAAAGACAAGTATTTCAAGATAACAACGGGGCAAGTATGCAATATGTGCCCCTGAACATTAAATCAATTCCACCTTATCTCTCTTTCTAACCTTTAAACATTTTTCAACCATAAAACATGATTGGTGCCCCTTTTTTCCTCTTCTTCTTTTTTTTTTTTTTTTACTTTTTCTTAGGGACGCCACCAATTCGAGCACAAAATTCGCAATCTACCCAAAAATTTCACCTTCATATTTTTGCCTTTCTCCAAACACAATATGAAAGGTGAAGCTAATCAAGAAAATGTAAAGTACAAAAGGCTCAAAGTGGCTTGCAAGGGATAAATGTGAAAACAAATGAATGAACTGGCCCAAACATCAAGAAAATGCCTAAAATCCTCTCCCAGGGGTGTAACATCCATGTGGCAAACCAAAACCAAGAGATATTATCATGCGTTCAAGTTCCAACACTCAATAACCAAGAATAATGAGACCATCAACAAATATATTCTTTTTGTTGACAAATTGAGAAGTTATGTGACACCAATCCAACAAAAAACTAAGGCACGAAAGCTCACTAGGGCATAAGTCTCAACTAATCTAGCCATCGAGAACGTTCAAACGACACTCACAAGCAAATTAAGTCCAAATAGACGTGAAGTGTAGTGGTGCAAGTGCCATAGCTACATGCATTAACAAGATAACATAAAGAACTAACGGTCCGCAAAGTACAAAAGCAAGGCCAACATGTCTCAACTCAAGCAACCAGTAAATATCTCACAAATTTCAAGTTCCATGCAAGAAAGACCCCACTATTTTTGAACTTTTCAAAATTTTCAATTTAATTTTTTTTTTGGATTTTAAATACTCTAAACATAAACAAGCACCAAAGGGTTCACTCCCCCCAACTTAAAACCGTTTAATGTTCTCATTAAAAACAAGTACACTAAAAGGTAAGACAAGAGCGGAAAAGAGAGAAAAGATATCACCTCAGGCACGGAGATATGCAAACTAAAAAGATGTGGGAGAAAGTAGAACTCTCTCCAACTTAAACAAGACAACCTGCAAAGCATTAAGACTCCACAAAACAAGACACTAAAAAAAAGAAGGAAATGAATAGAAAAAGCAAAAATAAATTTATTTTATTTTTTTTGTTTAGAAGCCCCCCGCTTGCCCGGACCACCGATCGTCCGGTTTGGACCATCCATGGGCGAACCAAAAAACCAAACTTCTGTTATTTTTGTCCGGCCTACCAAATGTCGTGGTCTGGACCATGGTGCATCCCCTGTTGTTTTGTTTTTTTTTTTCACAAATAAATTTCTCTTGGTCCGGACCATGTGTGGGCTTGTTTGGGCCACCGTTGTGGATGCACAAAATTTGAACCTATTACAGACACTAAGTGGGTACAAACACAAAGTAGGTTAGGATCACAGAGAGAGAATATAAGACACAGGATTA